>JBCAUA010000012.1:2709228-2732667 GCA_038406235.1 Peronia verruculata | reverse complement strand
TGATTCAGATTCTCTTAGCAGATAGAATCTAGATTCTAGATATAGGCAGTGCAAAGATCAGAGATAGATAAGTCTTATATTTGACCATTTTCACAGACAATGGTCAATGTCAGTTTATCATTTTTATCTATGTCCCCCATTCGTAGAACGGGAGACCTTGCTAGTCACAAGATATATTTTTCAGTGACTCAACGGTCCCCTGGCTTCCTCTGGGTAGGGAGTCCCGACGTCTAGCCTTTTCGAATAAGGGCAAACATACTTTTGAGGTCCCATGTGTACGATAAGCCACGTTAAAGAACCCTTGGCAGTTCAAAATCTAGTCCGCTGTACGGAAAAAATTTCCAGATTCCAAATTTCTACCCACAAAATTTCTTAGCAAAAATTGGCAACTTCTAAAGTCCGAGATAGTCCTACTTTCTTGGGCGTGAAAGGCTTAAGAAAAACAAACAACCAGGCAAGTTTTGTCCACAAAAAGGAAATCCACTCATAGTCGACGAGACACAGAATGAATGCAAGATTATATGCACAATCATAGACAAAAATAAAAGATTACCACGAATGGCGTCCGAACAAGGAAAAGTCTAGAAAACATCACTGCAACTTGATAAGCGTATCGCTAATGGCAGAAATGATTTTTTTTTTTTTTTTGTAATGCTCTCTATTACTTTTTACGTCGGGAATATAGCGCTTAAATGAGCTCTGCGCCGCTGCCTATCAGCTCATAATTCATAATTCATGAAAAATATAGCGCAGAGCACAACAAAAAACAAGAATCTTTTCCTTGTCTGCTTGAATAAGTCAGAAGGGATACGTTCAAGGGACATAAGCCTTCTTTTGAATAAATCTGAGTTGTTTTCACGTCAAAGTGAGATTGATTTAAATACAAACCATGCGGTGATGATGCCGAAATCAAACAAAGAAAGAAAACGAGGAAGAAGAAGTAGAAGAAGAAGAAGGAGCGATAACAACAGCAACAACAATAACACCAACAACAATAACAACAACAAGAAAGAAAGAAAGAAAGAAAGAAAAAAAAGAAAGAAAGAAAGGAAAGAAAGAAAGAAAGAAAGAAAGAAAGAAAGTGGAAAATCATCAAGAAAAAAAAAAAAAAAGGAAAGCACCCTTCCCCACCCAATCCCAGATCCCCTCTATCCACCCCAAACAAAAACTAGCGTTTTATTTCCTAACCCTCTGTGCTTCATAGCGGCAATGAAAGAAATCGATCCCCTTGTTTAAAGTTTTTTTTCATCACAGAGAGATCGACTTCATTATTTGAACAGGGACAGAGTAAAATTCTTTTTATGCTAAAATGCTAAGCACATTTATTTGTTCTAGTTATCCCATCTTGCAGCTTGCCTTCAAATGTAGCGTTAGGCCTATTGCAAATAAGCTGATAATTCAAGATAATAAATATTTGGACGCGAATTTTCTGTTTGCACCGCCTAATTGAATTTAATTAAGAGTAGTTTCCCATGGTTGGAATTCAAAATGGCTTCCTAACTCCCAGGTAAACAATAATGGAAACGCGGTTTGTCGGAAGCAGTTTCGAAGAAGACACCTGATAAGTTACAGCTTAATGCATGCAATGTTCAGCAAAATTGGTGTCTGCATTCAAGCTAATCAATTTGTGTTTTTTTATCGTGCGAAGAACGTTAGTATTCCAGTATTGTTGACGCGCTGTGAATTTTGAAGGTAGACTCGATAGATCTGTCACTTCAACTAGCTAGCACCCTCTCTAAAGTTGAACAAATTTACAATTTATTTATGGACATTATTAAGATTAGTCTCTTCTCATGCCTACACATCTCAAAAAGTGCCAATGGTAGATCTAGATATCCAGATCTATTGCTGTCACTTGTTTGTAAAATTTGTTATTTTTCAAGGGAAATGTCAATAGATTGGCCAGTTTATTTATGAGACAGCCATCATCATTATGGGGAACACTGAACAAAAAGCAAAGCAAAGCTTGATATCAGCACATTCTGTAAAATCCTTTGTGTAACAAAGACTTTCTTTTAACTCAGTCCCTGCCAGACACGTTTGCACGATTAGACCACAGCATTTTGAGTGCCCATGTTTTCCCCTCATCTCACTTATAAAAATATCTATTTTCCTAAGCACAAGGGATAGATATGTAGATATAGATCTAGAGTCTAGATCTAGACTCTAGATCTAGATAGATTTATATCAGGGGGAAAGCAAAAAAAATATAGATCTAGATCTACTCGAATAGAAGATAACATCGACAGTTGGAGAAACAAAAATGAATGTTAAAATTCCAATTTACGATTGAAATATTCTAGCAACGAGTTATCCACTGGAATTGGAAAGTACTTAAGCGACATGTAGATCCACACTCATCCAGAGTTTATTTATGAATTTTAAACAATAAGAAAAGTATGGGGAAAAAAATGTCAAATCTATCTAGATCTAGAGCTTTATCTGGGCCATGCCCCCTTTTGATCGTGCTGTTCACCATATTTCAACTATCGTGCTGTTCACCATATTTCAACTAGATCTAGATCAAGATCTCAGAAAGCATGGTCCTGATTCAGACCTGTTTTCATTAGGCACAACTAGATCTTTAATTCTAACACCATCTCCACTGAATAAAATAGATCTGGAGCTGTACTTATGATTATCAAACATATGTGACATAATATGAGCAATTGAGACATGACACGATGAAATCAGGCGCTCGTTAAACTGAGCTTACCGGAGAAATCACATGTTTTTCAACAGCGAATGAGGTTTTAAGGCAATTTTTTCTTCTTCACAAAACACCTCTAAATCAATCTAAAAATGCATCTCAGAGTTCAGTTTACTGAAATAGATCAGGTAAAAGCCCCAAAATTGTAATTAGTGGCATGGCCTAACAAAGATTAATAAGGATTTACAAAAATGATCAGCCATTTTCTCAATAAATTCAGCTGCATCAACAGGTCACCCCCATTGCCTTCAATAGCCAATATCGCTACTTCTAATTAGGGTAGAACATTAATATTTTCACTCTCTGAAAGGGAAATGAATGATCTTTACAGTGATACCAATAACTCCATGTGTTCAGAATTTGACGAGCGCCTGATTTTATTTTGTCTCATCTCATTTTTATGGACCACAAAACCCTGAACTGTCAAATTTTATTTCAGCAGGACACATTATTTTGCTCTCACCATGATTCCGCTCAATGACTACAATTATCTGTGATATGAAACTTGGCAAATAAGTATATCTTCAAAGATGAATACAAAATACAAAGCTGCCACCACAGGAGCCGTCCCACGGACGTTAGGTCGACCTGTCGGAGTGCTGCCTTTGGGCCCAAGGCCACTTGCTCCATCAGCCCAACGAAAAACAAGCAGGTAATTCATGATAGAGAATATCTCAAGACAGTTTCTGGAAATAGTAATTGCCTAATCTAAATAATCATCACGTCATCATGAGGCTAGAGAAGTCTGCCTTATCATTTCCTTTTCTTGTCATGTCATTTCATAATTTTTTTAACTTTTTCCTTGTCAGAGATTCAGATTTTCCCATTAGATGTTAGCTTGGAAAGATAACAAGTAATGCCCTGTTACTGTTCTGTGGTCGTTCTCTTGAACATTTATTTTATCAACCTTTCAATCCGATGTCCTCTTCATAAAAGTGTAAATGATTCTTGTCATCTCACTGCTACCGTGGCTGGCATATTCAGTTTTGAGTTTGCACACTAAAACAATGAGAAAAAGGAAATAAAGATTTATAAAAATAGGTCACAATCTACATTACCATCATAAAAAACAATTAAAAAATCTAATGATTTTATTCCTCTTCAGAGCTTATTTATCAATATCTGATTGCTGGATACCTGGTATTTCATGGATTTATTTAAGTAAGAAGATGTACATCATGCATACAATTAAATTTGCAGAATCTCTATCTGGAAAGTGTTTTAGATAAAGGTATCCCATTGATGCTAAGTTTATGTGATTTGTCTTCATACCAAAATGAAAAATGAACAAAACAGGTAGACAAATTGAGTTCTGGGACATCAGATGAGGCTTGAGGTGTGAGAAGATTCACCAGGATTATGCCAGTGAGAGAATCAAACCTGTTAACCATGTCACAACACTAGAATTAGCACAATTATAGTCCTTCCCTAAAGGCAGAAAAAAATCACTACTTGAGCAAAAAGGAGTTTTCACTCCTGAATGATTTTTTTTTTTTTTGTTTCTTTTTTTTTTCATTACAACTTACTAGGAGGATTTGCGTGAAAAATATCTTTAAGCATCATTTATTTTGATTTTTACTTATCTTTACAGCACTGAAAGGAGACCACTGAAACGCACACCTTCCACAGGCTCAATTGCTTCTTTGAGCAGTGCGCGGTCCACGAAATCAGATGCAAGCTGCATCAGTAGCCGTAGGAACAGCAATCAGAAATCCTCGCAGCCATCTCAGGATGTGCCAGATTGTGATTATGGTGAGGAACAGGATATCAAATTTATCGACTGTGATGCTGTTTCTGTGACCTCAGGACCTCTCAGTGGACGACCCAGCAGCTCAAGACAAAGCAAGAAATCTCCCACTACAAATGATATTGTAAGTTTTTTTATCTGTTTGTTGTTGTTAAAATGTTGCATGACCAGATGAAAGAGTCAGATGCCTAATCTTATATGTACAGTTATTGGAATTAGTGTAAAGGGAGATGACTGTTTTTTACTTTGGTGGGAAGATAAGTTTGCTGAGGCCCTTCTGTACTGAAATACTCACCTTCAAAATTAAACCTTTCTAGAACTTATAGAGCAGTTTTCCAAATCAAATGACAGCCTTGTTTTGGGACAAAGTCCAGATTTATAGTCTTTATGTATGGTAATTTGTGCTGACTAAATTTAGATTTGCCTGAACCACTTCACTGTTACTAATAGTGGTATAAGAAATGGTTCAGCCAATACTGTGAAGACAGGCCACTCTTCATATAATGGTGTTTAAAACATCTCCTCCCTTCTCTTCTTTATTTGTCATTCACTGACTCGGATTGATTTTCTTTCCATGGCTGTCTTGTGTTTTGCGCTCCAAATAGTGCATCTCCTCAAAACTGTCACTATCAAAACATATCACCCTGACAGTGATACAGTAGACACAAGGAAAGTGGCAACCTCCAAAGTCATTATATGCCACAGGTCAGACGCCTTAATTAATTAAGTGAGTGGGTCGAGGCGGCGCAGAGTGGCATATCACAATACACTTGTCTGTGACTCTGACTTGCTACCAGGTTTGAAATACATCAAAACGCATTATGTAATATCTCCAAAACCAAACCTCAGTTTGTGAACAAAGATCTTACAGTTCTAGTAATGATGAGTCAGAAAAACAAAAAAAGTCCAAATTTTGTGACACGTCTGTCTGTCGCATCATTGACAAATTACTGAAAATTCTCAGTTAGATGTAATCAGTGTGTATGTGTGTTACTGTTTCACAGCTTGACCTCTGCCAAGAGACGGAGCCTTATAAAGTTTATGAAATTGATCTCCATGGAGGAGAGTTAGCAACAGTGCCAGATCTGGAGAAATTCCGGAAACTTCGGATACTGGATTTATCTGGCAATCATATCAAGCGGATACAGGGTCTGGAGTTTAATAAGGTGAAAAGGAATTGTTATATTATGATACATTTTTGATGTATGTGGACAGATACAGGTAAATTTTATGTCCTATTTACTAAAACCTTTAATTGCATCATTGTGAAAGGATCTTAGAAAAATCCTTATCAATAAACAAAGGAGTAGAAACCAAAAAGAATGTACTAAATGATGGAATTCAAGTTATATTTTCATTACATCCCCTGGCTTTCATATAAATGAAACTAAATCATTAAGGTAATTTTCATTGTAACTTAATTATTATCTGAGATAGTTAGAGAAAAGGCAGCACAAGTCAGCTGTGTAAATGTGACAAGAAGCATAACTTGCATATCATTGCTTTATGATGTTTCTGTCTGCTTAAGTCTGATTTTTCACGTTTAGCATAGGAAGCAAAAAAAACCCCCCAAAAAACTGATATTCCAGTCGTCTCGACATTATTCAAGACTGCAAAGTGAACACATCAAAGAATTCATATTTTTCAGTTGTGTTTACCTCCTGGTTCCAAAACTATTGAGATGCTGTCAAAAATAGTTTTTAGTCTGTCATGTTAGATTGGAGAAATGAGATTTGGTTGGATAGAAACAGACACCATCTATGTACGTCTACTGTAAAAAAAAAAAAAAAAAATTGAAATTATTAGTATTACTAATGCTTGAAAATCCATTTAAGGGATGATAGCCCAGTCAAAAATGTCATGGTATTTCATGTGGTCATGTGAAAACTTGTACTTTCTTTCAGGAACTCAAAGAACTCAAGTTGTATGATAATTCACTCACCACCATTGAAGGTCTAGAAAAGTAAGTAGGCTTTTGATCCATTCATCAGGTAACGTATAATTATCAGTCCTGAAATAGATCAGTTCAACAAGTATCTGTCTGAGTAATGTTTTTAAGTCTTGCCTGTGAGAGGGCTGTCAGCCATGTCTACAGACTTAGGTATGCTTTTGAATTGTATTGCAGGATTATGTGTGTGAGCATGTCTCGAGTCTTTCTGTAAACATGTTATATGTACATATACTATTGCCCCTGTTTGTTTTCAGGCATATTTTGTGTGTGGCTGCTAAACATTTTAGTTCTGTAAAGCGCTTCGAGCCCTACGGGGGTGAGGCGCTATACAAATGCCCTTTATTATTTATTATTATTATTATCAACAGTACAGTGATCTCTGCCTATCAACACAGTCAAAGAGAAATTCTTTAAAAAAGTGGATGTGCACTTAAACAGATTGGAAAAGGATGCAGCTCATTAGATCATTGTCTTGGCTGCTTTCATGTTGATATAAGATTAACTGAAGATTTGTTTACATGAACAGGAACAGTTCCTTTTCACTACGTTTGTGTCCAGTTTGATGGCATTCTGCAAATCATGGGTACTGACTTTCTTGATAGTGCATGATCAAAAGCAGAATAATCCAACATAACGACATCTAGAAAGATCACAGCATTCCTTTCGATCTGAAAATGAAACCACTGAACTGACTGGCAACTCGCAGTTCTACGGTCAAGCTAAATATAGTGGCTGATTTTTTGCCCATGAATTAAAGTTTGTATATCGTGATTAGCTCTGTATACATGTTAAAGCTACTTAGAATTTCACTGAAGTGCAGTCTTTTTAACTTTTTTGCATGTTTTATCATCTTTGTCACATTGAGTTACCAAGAGTTAGAATGAATAGCAGATTATTTTGTTAGAATATTTTTACCGCTTCACTGCTAACAACCACATGAGTATGTTCAAAAAGTGATCTCTTATGTTCTGAAGGACGTATGCAGCATTTCCCTGATCACTTCCTCACCATCCAGTCCTTTCCTCTATTATCCAGTGTTTTGACCACTGACAGTCATGTCACATCTATACACAGATCCTTTTGATATATGCCGCAAGCTGTAGATTGCCAGATGACTTAAGCAAGAAGAGCCCACATCAATGTAAACTCTGTTTGTTTATGTCACAGCTCTTAACTAAATAACTGACAATATGCTTGTTCATGTAACACTTAGGAACTAAAGAACAGCTGATGCTTGTAATTGCTTGGTGGGAAGGTAGAGGACAGTGGTTGAGACAGACCATATCACTAATGCTTAGCACAGTACTGCAAAATTGGCACAGCACTAAAGTGGTTAAATAGTTCATGTATAATTCACAGTGCCTTTAACCGTGTTCATACCACTTTGTGTTTTACAGCCTAAAGGACCTGTGTAACTTACAACTTCAACATAACAAGATTTCATCAATAGGTTGGTACTTTTTGTCAAAATTTTTTAAATCAGTAGTTTTTTTTTTAGTTTTTTTCTGATCAATGAACCCACTGATTTTTTACTTTCTTCGTGCTTCGGAAACAAATCACAGCCATTTTCTGCATTGCAAGACCTCGTGGGACACACCATGTTTGCACAGACTGGAAGTGTATCAGAGAAAAGTACAATATTATTCTGGTTGTTTTGGGTATTCTGGTTATGCATGCATAATAACTGAGACTGATAGATATTGTCACGAAATGCTGGGTCAAAAATAGAAAATCTCACCCTAAATCAGGTGGTTTCAGAGCACACAAGCGAAAATGAGAGTGTTGGCCACCATTTTTTTTTTTTTTTTTTGTAAAGGAAGTTGTTTTTCTTTGTTAGGCCAAATTATGTATTTTTGCGAGAATTCTTGTTCAAAGCACTGAATGAGTGAAGTAAAAGTTCATACTTATATTTCAGGACGTAACTTGGCCAGCTTGAAGAAACTTCACTCTCTACGACTGGACAACAACAAACTTGCCAAGATTGACACGCCCGAGCTGTTGAGTTGTTCTCTCATCACTGTGCTGGACCTCAGCCACAATAGGCTGGAGACGCTGGCTGTGAGTTTGCCACATAAGTTCAACCTAAAGGCACATGATAAATTATAAACCATATTGTCACAATGAGGTATTTCGAGATCGGTCACATAACCGAGGCAACATCGCTCACATGTGGCTTTGTTTATATGATGTGACAGGTATGAAAGCTCATCATTCGTCCAGATTTGTCTGCCATGCGCAGAACAAGTAAACAAATCAGCGTGTTAGCGAAAATCCTCGGTCATGTGATTTTTCTCGAAATACCTCATTACAGTAAAAAAAAAATGACTTAACTCTGTATATAGATATGAAATGCAGATTTTCCAAAATTCAAGCGCTTTTCGCCAACTTTGCTTGAAAATGAATTTGCAAATTCTATAGTATTAGACTTATCTTCATTTTTTGATTTCTTATGTAGTTATATTGCTAGGTAGGCAAATTTCATTTCACTTTTCTTTTTTGATCTGTCTGTTAAAATTCCCAGAGAGAAATGTTTTCTTGTGACGTCAACAATTTGATTGGACAGATTTGTATCATGATATGATGTAAAAACACACGGCAATATCTGTTTTGATCACAAAATGAAGAGTAAATAAAGATATTTATCCCTGTGCCCAAGCTGAGAGTAACTTCTAAGAAATGTGGCATGAGATTAAAGGAAGAGAAGCGCACTGTGCATGACTGTGAATATAAGAGCCTGTATAAACTATATTAAGAAACAGTTTCAAAATCTATGAAATTCCAAGCATGGCAACTGAATCACTGGCCCTGGGAAATATGAAAAACTAAAATTTACAGTTTGTGTTTGATGTGAACTGTCTTGCTTGAACTGGGTATAGAGAGCAGTCTGATGAACGAAATAAACAAAAGAAGGCTCAGATACATCGGTCATGCCATCAGAAGTCGGAAAACGTACCTCATGTCTACAGCACTGATGGGCAGAGTGGAGGGCTGCAGGAAAATTGGAAGAACGGCAGTGTCACTGATGGACAACATCACGACAATCACTGGGCTGTCTCTTAGCGAGGTCGTCCATAGAAGTGGAGACCGAGAGGGCTGGAGGGTTCTTGTGGAATCCATTGGAGGAGCAACCATCGAACACGGTGTTGCCGACGAGCTGAGCTGATGAGCTGTTTGATGTGAAAATGCCCCACTCAAAACATGGCTTCGGCTAAATGCGAATAACTGTTTGACTTTTGTTGATTTTGAAACTATGAATGACGTATTGGTCTTGTTCTTGTGATTTAAATAGTCTTTCATCCTTTCGCTGTGGCCACTATTTGGCTATTGTTACTACTTTGCTCTTTGTGGTCTCTTGTGTGCAGATTACAGAGACTTCTACTTTATCAGCAAGTTGCGTATCTCTGAGACAGGAGATCTGCCTATGATCATAGCAATATGCTGAGAGGAGGGAAATATTTTGTCACCATTATAGTGTTCAATATTTTATGCTTCCTCAGCCTCTGAGCTACCTGCCCAACCTAGAGGAGCTGTACGCTGCAGGGAACCATCTCAGGAAGACTGGAGACCTTACAAAATGTAAAAAATTACAAGAAGTTGATCTGTCCAGGAATGGGTTGTCAGATCTCTCCGGTATTGCTAACCTTCCAAACCTACAGGTACGGAACACTCACTCATTTCATGTACTTTTAATCTCTATAGATGGGGGGTGGGGCACTGGTGATATCATGATCATTTTCCATCATCTGTCCCAATCATCCACAGTTTTCGGTGTTGTCACTAAAGGAAAACCAGTCCATTCTGTGATGTTATCCTCCTATTATCGTTTCTGTCTTTGTCATCTTTTCCTTCTCGGTACCTTGCCTGAAGATCAGTTCTGCATTACATTTGATGTAGTAATATGACTATACAATTAAATTATTGCTGTTTTTCTATGGACACACCATCATCATGCTTGCTAAAAATCGCATCACCAACCCAATCATCCCCTGATCTCTTCATTAGTAATATGATCTTTATGAATGACAAAGATTATACAGTAGCAAAAGCCTGTGTTCTTTTTTTGTGCTCGTAAAGAAGCACTCTAGGAATGACAAAAGGGCCTTTTTAGGAATGGCGAAAGGGTCTTTTAAGTTTGAGCTCTAAGCCTGCAAAATGATTTCAGTAATGACATTTGTTCTCTTCTCTGTAGCCCTTAACTTCTTCTTTTGTCATTGAAACATTTGTGACGAGCTGTCCTGTCTTTTCTTTGCAGTCGTGGGCTTGGACCTGGGTCACGTCAGATGTTTCTAAGCCTGTTCTTGGGGTTTTCTTTTTTTCTATCCACTTCTTTTTGCTCCCGTGTACTGTTCTCTGTAATGCTATCTATTTTGGCAAGGTCATTTGGCATTTATGGGTTGTGCAGAGAGCTGAGACAAAATGCTTCAAATGTCTCCCAGAAGAAGCTATTCAGTGTAATATTCACAATATTACCTTACTACTTTGTTGTATCTCAGATGCTAAGTAAAGGAGGACAATATGTCAAACATACATAAAATGATTAACTTTTGAATTTCATGTTTATGTATTCCAGTCATTTTTGTTCTTTCAATTTTAAACATTTTCAATGTACAATTAATTTCACCCCAGATAATTTTTTCATATTATACTTTTTTTTGTTTTTTTTGTTGAGTGTGTTCAAATTAAAGATAAAGAAGCAATTTTTTTCCCCCCTCCTTTACAATGCTTGCTTCATGCCTCATCTGCCTAGCAAAGAGAAGTGATTTGGCTGACTGTTAAGACAGTTCACTGTAAATGAGACAAAAGTATATGTAACCATTTATTGTGGTTGGGGTTCGTACCATATGTTATAGAAATATTTGCCAGTCATCTCTCAAACTAATGCTATTTAAACTGAGAGGTGGTCTTGTTCCTGCTGGTCCCAAGAAGACTTTCTCACAACTGTTAAGAAAAAGAAATTGAGATGGTATTATTGTAAAAAACTGTAAGTAAAGACTCGTAAAATAAGTTTTAATTCTCTTCTGATACAGGGAACCATAAAAGAAAGTGAGATAACTTCCTGCAGGAGGTCAGAAGACAAAATAGAATGAAACAAATGAGATGTGGCACGATGAAATCAGGTGCTTGTCAAACTGAGCTGACCGGAGAAATCACGTGTTTTTCAACAGTGAACGAATTTTAAGGCAATTTTTTTCTTCACCAAACCCTTCTATATCAATCTAAAAATGCATTTCAGGGTTCAATTTACTCAGATTGATCGAATAAAAGTCCAGAAATTGTAATTTGGTGGCATGGCTTTACAAGGATTAAAAAGGATTTACAAAAGTGATCGGCCATTTTTTTTTAATAAATTCAGCTGCAACAACAGGTCACCCCCATCATCTTTATTTGCCAATATCTCAATTTCTAATCAAGATAGAACAATTATTTTTTCACAAACAGAACGGAAAAATGAAAAATTTTTACAGTGATACGAAAATTTCCATATGCTCAAAATTTGACAAGAGCCTGATTTCATCATGTCTCATCTCAAATATAAGAAAGGTTCATTTGCCACTGACTTGAAATGTTTCTGTTTCTCTTTCAGACCCTGGATGTTTCATACAATCAGCTGACAACTCTGAAATCTGTGGGGAAGTTAAGGTAAATTTTTTACTTAAATATTTGATTTTGGGCTTTCTTGTGCCATTTGTGCCCAGCCTGTATTTAAAAACTCAGACCATCAACACCAGTTTGATTTGAGAGCATTGTAAACATACAGCAAGCCACAAGGCAAATCAAATATTCACACATAAGTATGTTTGATAGCTTTTGAATACCTCTCAGTACAGATAAAGTGTATCTTATCCAACTTTATATTGTCTTAATCCTACTTTATTTGCTTTCCTTTCAGGGCTTTGGAAGAGCTCAACATCAATGCCAACAGAGTTGCGGAACTTTCTTACTTTGCCAGTGTCTTTCCAAAACTTCAGATCTTATTTGCCTGTGATAACATGATTGCCAGATGGGATGAAATTGTAAGTTTGTTTTATTTTGTTTTGTTTTTGACTTTGTAAGGCTAACAAGAGAGAAATAGTCACTTAGTGTTGTTTTACCTTTAATGTTTTTCAATATATTGTCCCAGGGTTTATTTTTCACATGATTTTCATAACTGAACTTATTGTATTTTTCATATGCATCTATCTTTTTCAAGATTAAAAAAAAAAAAATTCTGACGTCATGTCATTTAAACCCCTTCTGTGCTTTCAGCTAGGAGTGCCCTGTTCCAATAAATTCTTCTCTACCTTGCCCACAGTCATATCGGCTGCACCAAATTCTCTATAACCTCCTTAGTCTGTGTTAGTATCCTGCTAATTGTGCATATAACTACTTTTTAAATATGTTTCTGTACCTCCTGAATTTTATTTTTAAATTTGTTGGTACATATTTATGTGTGGAAACAAAAAAAAAAAAAGAACCCAAAGTGCATCTATCATTCTATGCATTATGCTTCTGTTAGCCTTTAGATCTAGATCTAAAACTCAGGTTAACAACTGAAACATGTTCCCATTACATCTAGATCTAAGTGACTTACCTGTGTCATCATCAGATTTACCAAACAGATCTTTGTCAGCAATATCACGACCGTTCAGAATCTCATCTAAAAACTTTTGATGATGTTTTTCTTTTACTCATCATTTTGGCCTAACCACAAATCAGAAAGTACGCACAAATTCCACTAATTTTCAGCTGGAAACAACTGCTCATGCTCAACTGACATTTCAAAGCAAAACAAAGAAAGTTGAAGATAGCAAGGGAAGCCACTCAGATAATATGCAACCTATGGTGTATCCTGATTATATCCTTGAAATTGACTGTCACCATAGGCTCGGAATGGTTCCAGGTTATAGGCATATCGTGCACAAATTTTGCCCAGATTGGGTCTGGGGGAAGCACTAAAGGCGTTTAATGTAGATAAAGACTCTGCGACTCTCTTCTCCCCCACCTCATGATAAAAAAAATCAGATGATGGAATTGGGTATTTGTTGTATAGAAGAAAAAGAAGTAGTCAACAGCTATACAGAAATTTAATTCTGCCACCAGCGATAGGCTTGTCAAGCAGCAGTTTATCAGATGTCTGCCTCGTTTTAATACTATTCATGAAGTTTAAAGTCTTGAAACATGAGTGTAAATGCACGTTAGATGCATACGTCATCTTATCAACCATGAAAGAGATTTTCTGTTTAGTGCAAAGGATGTTTATCTTTTCCTTTCTTACAATGCATAGACATAGCTCACTTCCGAGAAATATAATTCATTGTTGAAGCTGCCGGAATCTGCTCTGAAAACATCCAGCTCCTTATCCATGAAAGAATTACCTTTTGAATTACCGGTTATCTATTATTTTATCTAATTCCACTTTAGTGGAAGTCTGATGGAGAAAAGCCAAGTGGCTCAGTTTGTGAACTTTTGTGACATATCGACAGTGTTCCCTGGCGAGTCTGCCGGAGCTGGTGGAGATGTATGTAATGGCCAATCCCTTCACCATGGAGGATGGGGAAATGCCAGCCTACCATCATACCATCACAGTGGCCTTGCCCCAGCTGGAGGTGATTGATGGGGTAAGTGAAGCAGGAATTTCCATGCTCAATGATTGACTGTGTGTGATAGATCTGGGAGATGAAAATTGTTTTTGCCTTATTCATCACCAGGTAAAATGATCTACAGTTAGTCATCATGATGGAAAAGAATACTAAGTCTGTAGATACTGATGGACAGAATATCTCTCATCTGGCAGGCAGTAGTACATCCATGTACTAGGAGCCAGCGGCCTTTGCTAAAGCTTTATTACAACTAACAATAGATGGGAAGTGACGAAAAAAACAGACAGAAGAAAATATGTCTCACAGCCAGTCAAAATGAGACATATGTCAATTTTTCACCATATGGAGTTTTTGGCATCACGTGAAAGCTTATTTCATACCCTTTCAGTCAGTGAAAAATGTTTTGAGCTAGCTTTATTCTAGCCAGAGATAGTGCAGTTTAAAGAGAAAAGCCGGACCCCGCAGCAGTGACCAAAATTCCAAGATAATCGAGTTTGAATCAACAGTCTAACGCATAAATCGACATACTTAGCTCCCATTAAAACTCAATTTTAATGAGGAAATATTTGTAAATTGAGGGTAAGACCGATGCTATCATGTTCAGAGATGAATGCACTTTCCATTTCTGCAATAAAAATAATGTCGTTGTCGGACCCCCCTCATCACATTTAAAGCCGCTTTCTCGGTACTAGCCCAGTGACTTATGTCTCATTTGGACTGGCTGTGAAACATAATGGACTAATAACATCCAGGAATGTACAAAGAAACATGGTGTGGAAATCCAGGCTCTGACTCACAGCTGTGATGAATGTACAGAATTAATGCACAGTTCATCAGAAGTGATGGAATCAAGAGCTGAAAAGAGCAAGAGTCACAGACATTATTAAACTCTATGAAGCCGGTTCAATAAATTTCATTTCCGTCAAGCTCTAGCAAGAGTAACAGATCCTGATATCATGATATGGATTTTAAGAGAGGCAATAGAGGAGAGACTGTGGTAAATCATTCTTGCAGCTACCAAACCATTGTTAACAGTCCAAGACCTAGATCGTATTTAACCCTAAAAGTCTCCAAATGTTAGGATCCCTGTGATTGCACATTGTATTTGTTTTAAAAAAATTAGTTTAATACTGAAGATGTTAAGCCATGAGTGTGATGGTACAACAATGTTTATTTGTTCGAGAAAACAAAAAGCGCAAAATTAAGTCCACAAGTTCTTTTTATTATATTGAGTTGTTGACATGTGAAGCGTTAAAAGAAAATCACAGTGTTATTTTGTAACAGAGATGGATTTCTGTAAACGTCACTCCGCCTGAAATTGTTATTTTTATGCTGACTGAAAATTGAATATGATTCTTTCTATCCCTTGGTCTGGAAAACAAACTACGGTGTCTCTTCATATGACCTGGCAATCAGCTCCCTCCATCTCTCTTATTTCTCTGACTATCTGATAGCATCTCTAACTTTAAGCTTCGGAGATCTTGTCCTCTCATCTCTTTCATTGTGTCCCATCCCTTTGTACTGCACCATGCTGGCTTGTCCAGGCAAAACCTGGTGGTCTTAAATTGTCCACTAATCATTTCATTGAGAACTTTTCTGCTGTGGAAAGAAAATCTTCATAGAGCCCATTAGTTTGCCTGATTAAAGTTGGTGTTTTGGAATTTCATTCAATTTTATTAGTGTCAATTCTTGGAAAGTGAACAAAAGTAATATTTGTATTCAGGGTTTAGTTAATTCTCATAGAAAAATGTTTTAACTTGATACTGTTGAAATTTTCTCAAAGCGATGGTAGTGGTATTCAAGATAGCTAAGCTCTCAAGGGGCAATACTTGCTGTAATAAACTTTGTGGTAGTTTAAAAGAGGTTTATAAATATGAAAAAATATGAATGAGAGAAAAGGTAATGTGAAAATTGAATCCACATTCTCTCAGGCTTCACTGTGATTGATGATGTGATGAATGGGAGGTGTTTGATTTAGACCCTGTGTGACAGCAGATGCTCTGATTGCCTTTTCTTCCAAATCACAGGCTCAGGTAAAGCGGCCAACAGGAAAATCTGATGGTGCAGCTCCAGTGATGAGACCCATGTCAGCTTCAAGCAGTGAGTATGAGCGGGAGTGGGATTAACAGTGGATGGAGAGAGAAGGAGATTGACTGTATCACAAAACAACAAGATTGTCGACAGTGAAGTGGTTTAAATAAATTTCTTCACCAAAGTAACAACCTCTCATTTCCCTTCCACTGACACCAGTTACTTTCTATAAGAAAACTTTAACACCTGATTTATTTCACCTAATTGTGAAACTCTTTGCCTATCTTAATTTACCTAATCTTCTGTCTTGGAAATGGGACAGTAGGATCACCACAGATGACTTGGCAACCAGCTCTCTCCATTCATCTCTCTTCTCTGACTCTCTCACAGCATTGTACTGCTTCAGCATCTCCATTCACATATCTTGTCCTCCCATCTCTTTTTCTGTCTGCCCCTCTTTCTCCTTCCTTCCGCTGTGGCTTGCAGGATTGTCTTGGCAAGCGCTGACAATCTTTGGATGTTTTTAGACTATAGACACGACACTATGAAATCAGGCACTTGTCACACTGAGGCGACTGGAGAATCACGTTTTTCAACGATGAATGAATTTTTTACGCATTTCTTTCTTCACAGAACACTTATTAATCTAAAAATGTTTTTCAGAGTTGAATTTGCTGAAACAGAGACAGTAACAGCCCCAAAATTGTAATTTAGTGGCATGGCATTGTAAGGATTAATAAGGATTTTGAAAAATGACCAGCCACCTTCTCACTAACTTCAGCAGCACCAACAGGTCACCCCCATCATCTTTAATTGGCACTACCTCCACTTCTACTTAAGGTAGAACAAAACTGTTTTCACACACAGAAAGGGAAATGAATAATCTTCACAGTGATACCAATAACCCCATATGCTCAAAATTTGATGACAGCCTGATTTCATCATGCCTCATCTCATATATGCTTTGAGCCATTTTTACTGTGAGATTTATAAGATGTAAAGTAAGTGCATGTGTGTGCATTCATATGTGTGGGTAAGTTTTGTTTGTTTAAGAATGTACATGTATAGATACATTTGATAGATGGATAAATATATGCTTGCATGTGTGTTTGCATTTTACTAATATGAGAACATAATGTTCGCTCATATTACATTATATGTTTTTTTATATCCTCTTTTCTTTGCTGCATATTGCAAACTGGTCACAATATATTTCCTAAGGGACAGATAATGTATTGAAATTTACATGTTCCTTTGTCACAGTTGTAAGTGTTCGTCAAGTGGAGACTCAGCTCAGGGCTGCATTCATGGAACAGGATTCCTTGTTCAAAAATATGTCAGAGAGGTAAGATTTGTTCAAAAACACCTCATACATTATGAATAAAGGACCTGAGGGCCAACTCACCAAATTTTCCCAAGGAACAAACAACAAACAAAAAAAAAGGTCTTAGTCTTACTCCTTTATACCTGAAAATCAGATGATCTATTTAGTTGTAACTTGAATTTGAACAAGAGTTTATCACTAAAAGAGAGAAATAACATGCATTGAGATGCGACGTGATGAAATGAGGAACTCGTCAAACTGAGGCAATACGGGAAATCATCGTATTTTTAAGCACTGAGTTAATTTTCAAAGCAAAATGTGTCAGGATACATTCCTGGAAAGTAAGAATTTCTTTTGTGATATTTAGCTTCATTTTTGATACCTGAAATCTGAAAGCAGAACAGGAGAACAACTATCTTGCCATAGTATGTGTTTCTGGGAGATTAGTTCCAGTGGGAAATATAATCAATGAACGTTTATGGAATCTAGCTCAGTCCCTTGAAACTTCATGTTTTATTGTGTTCATATGTTTATGACTAATTGTGTTATTTGATGTCATTGGAAAAAAAAAACAGAAGAACAATTGGTTCTTCTTATCTTTCACGTCTTTTTGAGCAGAGCCTTTTTTTTTTTGTCTTCCATTTTTTGTTCTTAATTTGGCATATGTCATAGCCCATCTTCCATTCAACCATTCAGTTTTTATTACTATTACATTACTCTTATGTCTAACCACAGATTTAATTCCTTGCGGACACTTGTGGATAGTTTACCTTCCGAGCCACCTCGACCAACGACATTATCCTCAGATGTAATACCTCGACCAACGACATCCTCTGATATAAGACCACCATCAAGCAGATGTAGCAGGTATGGTTATTGTCCATTACATGCAAATAATCAAAATCAAGGATTTGTTTCATGATTGCTTAAGTGTATAGTTATTATTATTAAACTGTGTAGTGATATTATGTGAAAATCTTAGTTTTGCTGATACTGATGTGTTAAAATTGACATATGGTTTGGGCAGAAGTTTTAACCCATTCAGTACCGCAACGCCTGCTATGTATCATCTTTACTTTCGTTTTATAAACGGACATCTGGCCCTAAGTTCGATATCTCACAGGAACATAGTCTAGAGTACTCAAGGGAAGTCAATGTTAAATTTCGCCATATTGGAATGAGTGATAGCTACAATCATTTAAAGAGTGCATTAAATTTTTGAATAGTCTGACAAACGGATGGTGCAGAACCATCACATTATGATGAAGGATCATGCGTTTTCAACATGAAATATGCACGTGATAATAAATCAGACATATATCAAGAATTTGAGCATAATTTAGAAGAAGAAATGATGACAATGAAATTAGATTTAGATCTAGATGGTAAAGATCAAGAGATCTAGATCTATGTAATGAAGCCGGCACGGATGCAGTCTGAATTTTATGGCTATGTCAGTATTGTACACCAAAACAAGTACATTTATCACATTCAGGGTTGATTTCACAACAAGCTGCACCTGATTTCACACAAAAAAAATGTGAAATGCAGTTTGTCTTAATTTTTTTTCTACAGCCATTGGAGTTTCCGTCCCAATTATCTCCCTTGAGCTGGTACTTCCAGCATTCAAAATGTAGTCAGGCCTGGTATTGAATGGGTTAATATTGGAGAAATAACATAAATCATGTTGAAATGCAACATAATGAAATCAGGAACTCAATCAGACTGAGACAGCCAGAGAAATCATCATATTTTTAAGCATTGAGTTAAGTTTCAAAGCAGATAAATTATTTGGTTTTTTTTTTTTTTTTTGTTTTATAGTTTTTTTAACAAAACCCTTCTATATCCATTTATTATGAATGTGTTTCAGAGTCAAATTTGTTGAAACATAAAAAAAAAGTCTGAAAACTGTAAATTAGTGACATGACCTGCATAAGCATTAATAAGGATTAAGCAAAATTGATGGGCCATTTTCTCACTAAACTTTCTTGCAGAGCAAGTCATTCCCGTCATCTTTTATTGTAAATAATTATCTCAGGTTTTACTCAAGGTAGGACAAATATTTTTTTCACCAACAAAAAGGGACAGTGAGATGCTAGATACTCTACATGCCCAAAAAATAATTGACCATTACCTGATTTTACCATGTAGCTTCTCAATATTCAAACGCTTTATCACATTTCTAGGATAATGGCCAAAGTCAGAGTTATACCAGTAATTAAGTGACTTCTCCCGGCATTCCTGAGCAAAGACAGCTATCAGATAATGTCTGACATTAACCCTTTCATTGCCAGTAGATCTGGACATTGATTTTGTTTGTTCATCTGTGTTACCCTAAGTGACTTAATCGACCATTGAAAGCTCAAAGTCAGTAATGCTGTTGCAATCGCATGTTCTTCCTGCCATAAGGTGTATTGGATCAACCAACCAGTTGAAATTTTTTTTATCAAAATTGGCATCTCTGTCGCCTTGGCCATGAAAGGATTAGAAAATAAATGCAGTGTTGGTGTTGTATGTTAATTCAACAGAATGATAATGACATAACTCACCAAATTACCTGTGCCGTAACCAGTTGTTTTTTTTTTTCTCCGTAGCACAACAATGCTGAAAATGACATCCGCCTTTGTTGTATCACACAGACAATATAGTATGCTAGTGTAGCATTTTAATTTGTTGAAAGTTTAAATACAATAAACACGATGATTAATTTTATCAAATGTAATAATAATAATAGAGAGTATTTATATACCACTTATCCCTGTAATTACAGGCTCTAAGCTCTTTACAATTTATTTTATTTACAGATTTACTTATAACGTCCAGAACTTTAGAAATAGTTCCACATTTTGATCTCAGTGTGTGAAATTTAACTGTTAAAATAGCTCTTAGACTTTTCAAAATTTGCTAAATGTACAGCTGTTATATTTTCAGGTTCTTGACACTGTTTTTGTTTACTTGCTATTTTCACAGGCGATCACGAATCAGAGAAGCCCAGAACTTTGCAGCCATCAACTTTGACTCTGATGATGAGAATGATATATAGATTAACGTTGGATAACATTCCAGGTTGAAATCTTCAAAACATGAACAGCTTTCTACAGTGGAATGATAGATTGTGTTACACTGACAATAGAAGAAAATCTCTACACATTTGCAACTTTTATTATACACACATAAAAGTCAGCCACATTTATAGATAACTTATTCATCCACATATTACCAAAGTTGCCAAAATAATTGTATAACTCTTTCATGTCTATTTGTATATACACATATATATATATATACATGTATATGTATGTGATCATCGTGATGGCTTATATAATGTAATTAAACAATGTGTTGGAGAAGAACAGTTATATCACATCAATTTTACTGAAGCACAAAGAAAGAATGGGGCAGTTTCATGCCTGGTTAAAAATGTATATATTGAATTTGAACATAGATATGTATATTTTGGTATGTTGCTGGACCAGAAAAAATGTATCTGATCTTGACTGTTTCATGTATTGATGGATTGGTGTCGGTAAAATGAGAAATGTGTGTATCCTTCCCAGAAAGCTGAAAATATCTGTGAGTGTCTTCGCTGAGTCTGTTGGGATATCAATAGATTGTGAAAGCATGTAAAGTCTGTGTTGTATGGGAGTAAGTACTGTACATATGTTCCACATAATATGAGATGCGATACAATGAAATTAGGCTCTTGTCAAATATTGAGCATATGGAGTTATTGGTACCAATGTCCAGCTAACTTGTTTCCCTCTCTCTGTGTGAAAAAACATTTGTTCTACCTGAAGTAAAAGTCAAGTTATTGGCAATTAAAGACGATGCAGGTGACCTTTTGCCGCAGCTGAATTTAGTGAGGAAATGGGCACTCACTTTTGTAAATCCTTATTAATCTTTGTAAGCCCATGCCACTAAATTACAATTTTTGGGCTTTTACTCAATCTCTTTCAGCAAATTTAAATCTGAAATGCATTTTTACATTGATATAGAAGGATTTGGTGAGAAAAAAATATTGCTTTAAAAATTCATTCACTGTTGAAAAACACATTTCTCCAGTCACCTCAGTTTGACGAGTACCTGATTTCATTATGTTGCTTCTCATATAACATTAATAATTCACTTTTGTGATAGGCATAAGAAACAGCTGCCAGGTTGCTTCACCTTCCAAGTTAACATATAATCCCACAGTCAGCACAATCTTGTCAACATAACCCCATTTGACCTCTGACCCTGACACATTTCAGCAGGATGTGCCCCATGTTGTTATGTTGGAAGTGAAAAATATGACAGAAATGTTAAGGACATAAAGAATGCATGAGTCACAGAGAAAGAAAGGTTGTCACTCTAGGACCAATATGGAATAGCTTCGTCCTTAGATTTGACTATGATATTGAGGCAGGAGAGCGTGTTCTGTGATGACTGAAGAAGCCAGTGTGAGAGATGCACGTCCTGTTGCAGTCTTAGCAATTGAAGTGAGCATCCTTAGGGTAAAATCATACTAGTACCATCTGCCAACAGCCAGATTGTGATATTACAGGACTGATTTATGGTAACAATATAAATATCGAGTCATGTTGTCTGTACAGTGGCTGAATGATTCCACCACAGGATTGAGGCACTGGTTTATTTAATGAATTGATCTCTGAATCAGCTCAATGTTAATTTTCCTATTCAGGAACAGCAGTTAATTAAGAGAACTTATGCAAAATTTAATACAAGGAGCCATCACTTTTTCCAGTCATCAAAAATACATATATTTCCATTCCTAGGCACAATATGGACTAGTCCATATTACAATGTGAGAAACGGCCATTTTTTGCTTTTTCATTTCATCGTAAGGAAAAAATGTGGAAAATTATCATTATATCCTGATTTTTTTTTTCAAAAAGAAAAGAAGGAAAGAAAAACATTCATCTGTTGATTGCCAAGAAAAGAATTAAAGTCCATTTTGCTTTTCTTAACAAAAGAAAAAATATTCTTAAAAAAGGTATGTATACATGTACACAAAAGAGAACATTTTATCCACACGTAGTGGATCATTCAGATGTTCCTGTTGAATACAATTATTTCAAAAGAAAAGAGTTTAAGCAATTCTCGTTTTCTGCAGTGCTGTCTCAAACTCCTTTAATTATGGCAAGAAAAAATTGGGCTGACTGAAGTTATCAATGGTTCATTGAGCTGTGTGTGAATCTTTCTCCTTTTGTAAATTTATGCATGTATTTATTTGTTTATTTATTTATTATTTGTTGTTTATTTGTGATTTATGTGTTCATTTGTTTTTTGTTTTTTATTTGCTTGTTTATTTATTTGTTTGTTTGTTTATTTGTGTATTTAGCTTTTGAGGCATTTTTCTTCTATATCTTTTAATTTATTTATTGTTTGTTTTTTTTTATTTACTTGTTTATTTATTGTTTATTTATTTGTCTTGTGCCCAGCGCAAGTGAGTCAGAAGTCATGCCAGGCAATTTCAAGTTGTGGCTATTTCTAACTCTTTTCTGTCTCAGATACCAATTTTATTTCATTTCTTTTTTTCATCTTAAAAAAGGTTAAATTTTTAGTTTTTGTGGGAAAAAAAGAAAGATTTTGGTATCTCAGTCAGAAAATAGTTAAAAACCGCCATTGGTGGAAATTGCCTGGCATGGCTTCTGACTCATCTGCTCTCAGCGCAAGACATTTGTTTCCTAATGGATTTATTTATTCTCTTATTTATTGTTTATTATTTTAAATGCTATTTATTTATTATTTGTTAATTTATTTATGTTTTTAAATTTATTTATTTATCTGTTCATTTATCATTTTGCTACTTTATCTGTTTATTTATTTATGTTACGTGTTTTTGTGCTGATTGTGTGAGTGCAGTACAACTGAGGCACAAAATGATGTAAATAGATTTTGAACCCTGAATAATGAGCGTTGTTCATTCGAAATTATTTGTTTGCTTCTTGTCAGTATCTGTTGATATACAGACCCAGTACAGCCATCTCTAACACTCTTCAGTATGAGCTCCTTGTAATTTTTTTTTTTTTTTACATGTAACCAGTTTTATTTAATACAGTGAAAGAAAGAACATCAGTCTATCTTTGGCCTAAC
>JBCAUA010000012.1:2685519-2706634 GCA_038406235.1 Peronia verruculata | reverse complement strand
TTCTAAAAAATAACACCGCTAACATGTTTTTGGCTACTAGAAGTTTATTGTTTTACAAGAAATAGCATAGGCAGTCCATGACGTTGCACTACCCCTTTAAGGACATTTTCACATGCAAATCAACTTAATCATGACCAATGACAGTGTCTTAGTGCAACTATTTGTGAACTTAGCACTGATAAACCAAACTTCCTGGCTTTCAAAAACAAATGGCGATTTCCTGAAAACAGTGGTCCAGCACTTACAACAAATCTTTGAACTCTAAAGGCCCACACACATGTACCATGTTTTGGCAATAGTGAAAATGACCTACATTTATCCTTTTGCAATCATACCGTGCATGGAAAGTGAGGTGGCATACAGAAAAACACAAATATGTAAATGTACAAGTGTCAATAGTCTCCATTCTTACTCATATTACTAGAAGTACGCACAAGCCAGAATGTGACAGAGTGGAACTACTAAACATGCACTCATGTGAAGAGGGCTTAACTGCACTTTACATCACTTTCACAATAAGATCATATAAATAAAATATAACAAAACATAAAGAGCCTTCTCACTGCACTTTCTATCACTTCCAAAGGAAAGATCATAAAATACAAGATCATATAAGATCCTGATAAATATCTTCAAAATGTTTAGCATGAATTTCACTGAAAGTTTCATGATCAAAATTTCCGATGTTTTCTAGCTGAAATCACCAACTGGCACCTGAATCACTGATTAATTAATACACAGCCTTAGGTGATGCAGCTGCTACAACTGGACAATACATAATAATCTATAAAGCCAAGAAATCATAATAGAGTCTAATTCAACTAAACAGTGAGGTCCTGACAGGTACTTAGGTAATGCATGCAGGTAAATACAACAGGAAACCCTTATGAACAAAGTAGTTCATCATATCATCGGAACAGCTTTCACTGGTCAGAATTTACACCATCCAATCACCCACTGACTACGGTCATTCCACACTATTCCGAATCAGTTATACTTAACTTGAGAAATGGACAAAAACTGCTTTGTGCAGTGATTTTCAATATTTCTGTGACAATATGACTGTTCAAGTTGTGTTGTTGCATGTCTTGCGCCCAGGGCAAATGAGTCGCAAACTGCACCAGGTGAGTTCAAGTCACAGCCGTTTTTTTTTACCGTTTTTCACTATTTTTGGACTACGATACCAATATATTTCTTTCTTTTTTTTTTTAGATTACCAAAAGGTTAAATTGACATTTTGTGAAAAAAAATTTTAAAAATTTGGTATCTTAGTTGGAAAGTACTTAAAAACGACCAAAAACAGCCGGTATCTTCGTTGCCCAAGGCGACTTCCGACTCATTTGCCCTGGTCGCAAGACATATACCATGAAATGCATCACAATACCACTGAGGACAAATCTCATCGCCCCAGAATAAAAATTTTTCTGACAACAACAGTTTTATGTTGTAGACAGGACAATTTAAATCTGGGACAATGATCTGTCTTCATTTCTCTAACACATGCAACTCTCAATATCTAGATGGCAAAAATAAGCGCAATTCATTGGTGTCGCAAGCATTCTGCGTATGTCTGAATTTGACACGTTGGTGTTTACTTCCATGTTTGGAGTGCGATTTTTTGTGAGGCGGACGCAGAAGCGAAACATCATAAGTGAATTACTTCCGTGTTTGAAATGTAAACAATAGAATGTGGGGCGGACGCGGAAGCGCAATGTCATAAGTGAATGACCTATAAGAATTTGACGTCAGGCTTTACTCTCTGGTGCAAGAAGTCCTCAGACTGACTTGAGTGGGTGGGGTACTTACGACACCAACAAATTGTGATAAACGATAAATTTCATTAGATGAGCTTATTCAGAAAAGTGGGGCACAATGAAGGAAATTTTATTCTCATAGGCTCCAAAAATACTAGATTAGTAAATGTCATGATTCAAAATCAGGGAAATCAAAATCTTTAAAAAAAAAAAAAAAAAGGGTGGGTGAAGGGAGGAGAATGTCATTTACGATAAGTAACCATTCTTGAAATTTGTCTCTTGTCATTGTTTCCTTTTAAATCAGATCTCACCAACACTGCACTTCTTCTTCTACACATTTTCTGATGTGGATTTTTTTTTTTTTTTTTAAAATATCTTTATTTGTTAGGGAAGGCAACATCCACTAACTTATTGCTGCAATGGATAAAGTTCTTATTCATTTGCTTGTTTATGTTGAGATTTAACGGCACATCAGCACGATTATAGCCACATTGTGCCCAGCATGGTTGAATATGTATCAAAGAGTGTGTATGACAAGAAAATTTATCAAAGTTCCTATTCTCTAGAGTACAGACACTCCAAATATTGGGAGAGATATGAACAACATCTAATTATCCATGTTCATAGGAACAACATCTACTTATCCAGGTTCACATAGACTCGAGTCATTCATTCCCCCCGCTCTGCCATCAACACTAAGTATTTTCCTTGTCACAATCAACCATTCCACACATTTGGCTCATTTTCTGCGGACATCCCAACTTTCTACACATGCGGCTCATCATCTCCACTCTTCACATCAGCTGCCGCTGCCGCTCGTTGTCTCTCTGCCGGTGTGAGGAGGGCATGGGCGGAGCAGTTACTGCCAAAACTGGACCCCTCTGTACTGCTGGTATTAGTGTCCGGGAGTGAAACCTGCAGGGTGTCCGGCAGGGAGCTGTGCAAGGGATCGGGCATTGACACCTGCAGCGAGCTGTAGCCAATGGGTGAGTGGGCACTGTCGGATTCATACTGACGTTGTGTGACCACTGGCGCAGAGTTAAGCAGCTCTGAAAGACTCCCCGACACAGATGCGGCACCGTACAGATCTTGATTGCTGTTTGTGGTGGTGGTGGTTCCGGGATCATCTATCACAGCAGGAGGAAAAAAGCAAAATCAATCAATTTGACACAAAGTACTTTTCAACTGCATGCATTAATTGAAACATAAAGGAAAAAAAATGATTTTGGAATGCTGCATAAAGTTTCGAGTTTTCATTTGGCGACCAATATATCATCACTGTTCTATCAAAACGGTGTAAGTTATGTTCAGCATTTTTGAATAACAGTGCACTCCAATTAGACAAGGTCAGTTATATTAAAACTCCAATTTGCTTAACCAATTTTTTTTTTTTTTTTGGATATTCACTCTCTCTATCTCTTTGATAGAAAATTCTGTCTACCTCACTATAGCCCCTCACTGCCCCCCCCCCCCCCTTTAATTTGACCTAATCTTAATAAAGAAAAAAAAATAATGCACACATAAATACAATGGATGCCCAGGTCCGTGTGACAGGGTAACAAGATAGGTGATGACACTGGATCTCGGGCAACAGAGGAAAAGGCATGTCTGCATGGGAGGTGGTGAGGACAGGAAATATAGTTAAGGAAAAGGTGGTAAGATCATCCCACATTTTTGTATCATTGATGATGAAAACTGGGCCTACCCTTGTGTTTCCCCATCATATTTCATATTTCTATCATAGAAATAAAGCAATGACAATATTCTCAGTGTATCCTAAGACCATAAAAAACATCAAGGTTTAGAATTATGCTATTACTTCTGACACAATAATTGGTGTCAACATCAACCAAAATTAAAGGACCCCCCCCCCCCCTTTCCTCCCTTTTTATGACATTACTATCTGACAGTTCCCCTGCTCAGGAATGCCATCAGGCACCAAATGCATTTTGGCATAGGTCTGACTCATGTCATTAATACAGAGCAATAACGTTTGGCAGGAACGCAAGGTCACCAATGGCACTGTGCCACACTGAAATAATTTTCTAGGTTCCTCATCTATGCCATATCAGAAGTATAAGGCAAAAGGCAAAATGCTATAGGTAACCATGTTGGGGGGGGGGGGGATAATACCATGGATTTTTGCCACACAATCTAGAAAAGTCATGACTCTCTCCCTTCTCAAAGCTCTTTAAAACCATGCTTAAAATTTCAAAATTTCCAAGCACATCATGTAAAAATCCCCCACCCCCCCAGTTCTGGCTTATATTATACACAACACTAGCCTTTTTTATGATGTCCAATGGTAACAAGAAGATAAATAAATTCTACATGTGCTGAAAAGACTGACAATTGAATATCAAATATAATATACAGGTTTCCATATCCCATGCAGCACATTTCAGTGCAGGCACAAAGTACACATTAACTCTTCAACCCCCAGTTGAGAAAATATGAAATGCAAAGGCTAAAACATTATATATCATGCGTTATCAAAGACAAAACTAAGAAAACAATGTTCTAATCTTTCTGCAGGTATCAAAGTTAACCTGGGTAACGTCTTGAAAGTCACGCAATCAGACATAATGCACTGCAAATAATATGCCATGTCTGTCTACTGCAACCTAAGGGTTAACACACTGACAGGCCCTTTGAGCTAAATTCCATATTATATATATAAAGTACCCACCACTGTCTCTGTCATCATAGTCTGGCTCGGGTTCCGAGCTGTCCTCTCTTTCGTCATCCGCCATATCTCCAGTAGACAGACCACACGTCAGGCGGCCCACGTTTATATTGGTCTTGTAATTTCTCTGCGAAGGGAGATCAGTGATCAATACTCAGAACAAGTTTAACCCTACCGAGCCAACACTAATGCCTGTCAAGGTTAAAATTTTTATTTCTTGATTCTTGGAGGGCTGAAGTAATTTTCCTGTTCTATCTCTAAACATAAAAGCTCTCTAGATCTCGAAATATTTTTTTTTCTTTTTCTTTTTCTTTTTTTTTAAGGCAAATAAGTATCCCATTACTAATAAAGACACATACTTCACTACCAGAACACACATATCTACAATTTATGCATTTGTTCACCTTCTTGCACTGTGTGCCAATACAATTACAATCAGACCCAATCAAGAAAACAGTGCTAAAACTTTTTGATTAAACATTAAAATTGTCCATTACGCTCTGAATTTGTTTGTATTGGGGTGGAATTTAAGGCTGCATTGGTACAACTACAATTAAATTGCGCCAAACATGGTTGAATATATTTATGAGTTTAACGGTATGTCAGAGGGCATGTGTATAAAATGGAGGATCAAAGACAGATATATATATGTGTAAACATTACACATAGCCCAAAGAATGTTCACAATTTTCTCAAGACATTTTCATGTTGACAATTTTAGATTTTGGAACAGAGGCCTTTCTGATGTGAGATGCTGAGGATGGTTTGTGCCCAAATTAAAAAAAAAAGATCTTTCAGTCCATCTACTAAACTAAATACACTACTGGTAGATCGCTTATACTGCCATATCTCTCATTTCAAGAGCATGAGTTGACTATCATTAGAGAAACCTTGGTACTCCAACAATAGTTGCAAACTGACGTGCTAGGTTAAATAGGATTGTGATTTATAGATGTCTGCAGACGAGACTTGATTTTTGCCAACATTGCCGCATAAACATGGGAAAGCCTGTGACGACAGGGAATTCTGGAAATCAGCTGTCACAGTGGGCAAGACCAGGAGAACCCAAGAGTGGGAAGATACGACGGAAAGAAGGAAAAATCCAAGTAGCATCTCTCGCATCACGACATTCAGCTTCAATTTATGACGTAGGCCATGTCTCTCCCACGTTGACCTATGCTGCCATGAAAGGAAATGCTGCTATAAGTCTTAAAGCTACTTTAGCAATAGTCATTTATGGCTGAAGGAAGTAATCTAATTATCACAAAGCAGGCCCAAAAGCACCAGATTAATAACAAACCTCATGTAGTCTCCGATTCATGGGAGGTGCTGTGGGCAGCAATTCTGTCTCTCGTACTGTCGATATCTTGGTCTCTGTTGTCATCGAGCCATCGGGAGAGCACCTGGAAGAAACAATAGAATAAAGCCTGTTGAGACGGAATAATTCTCTTTGGGCAGGATATTTCATTCCTTGCCTTTCAATGATAAACTGATCCCACATATCACCAATGACATACATTCACCATCTCACAAGCACCTCAAAAAGGTATGTCAAACTGTTTATATGCAAAAATATGAAAATTTTACGTCAGCCTATTTCATCTGATCACCTACATAACATAAAAAAATACACCAACAAAAAATGTGTACACCTTTTATGTCAACAGACTTTTGCAAGTTTGCCCTGAGACATAAAATGGCAATGATTTATTGATAAGTTTAAAAGAAAAAAAAAAAAGTAGAACCAAAGTTTGATTAAAAATACAACAAAAGCTCCCCCCCCTACGGGCATATACCAGGCCTACCTGACAGTAACAACTGTTGACTTCAAAGGGGAGGGGTTCACTTCTTTCACGATGGGTCTGGGTACAACCTCATCTGGGGTGGCATCAGAGGCAGCCTCTGTAGATGTGACATCTGTGGTGTCCACAGTCTGCAAAACAAAGGGTCATATAGTACTCGAATATGTGGCATAAAACAATTTCATTACAAATTCGGTTCAAACCTATGTTTGATCACAAAGCAAAAAGCCAGAACATGGCCAATATTCGTAGATCTACATTTCCTTGCCTAATAAAAAAGGTCTTGAACAAACGGTGTAAAGAGAAATAAAATCACTTTTGCACCCTTTGCTTGAAACATACAGCATGAACTTTTTCTTTTAATTTATGATACAAAGAGAACATTTTCTTCTTATTGTCATAATTCTATCAAATTTGTTGGTGATCAGTCTTTCAAATGACACAAAGTAAAGTGATTGTTTCCCCCTCTCCTCAAACTGCTTGCTCAACACCTCTTGTGTCTGCAAAGAGAGGTTATAGGACTGAGAACAATGATCTCCCACTAGCATGAAAGTCGATGGACATAGCTTGGCTCAGCTTGAGATGGAGATTATTATACTTCTAAATTTCTTATCTAAACCATGGTGTTCACTTCGTTAACAGAAAATTCTCTGAAGTATTTCGGGTATATGTATACACACAAAACAAAACAAATACTCCTTAAAATAACTGTTAATGCTATCATTGCCAGGAGCACTTGGGCATGTCAAATAAATTGTTTACAAACAGGCAATAATATGATTTTAGTTTCAAGTTTTCCATCAAAATTCATGTTGGACTGAGCCTAACTTTTGTCTCATGAATTATGTAAGACTGTTTTTCTCTAACAGGGCTGGCTTGAGTTTTTATTTAATAGTGCATCCGTAAGATGACAGCTATATTAAATCTAAAGATTGCATTACCAACAGTCACAATTCCTTCTCAAGTTCAATTAAAATAAATACTCTCAATAGGAGGGGTGGAGTGTTAATGTGTAAGGAAGATCAATCAGAAATGCGGGCTGCATGCCGAACCTTTTCACTCTTACCATATGCAATAGATAAGAATATATTTCTTTTAAGAAACGTCACTGTGGAAAATGACATTTTTATGATTTTTTTTTATGTTCTGACACTTCTCATTTTCTTTGTCAGAATCATTCATTCATCTCACCAGATAAAATTATCTTAGATAAAGGTTTCTCTGAAGTATTCAATTCCAGGATGTCTTCTGATATATTACAAAACAGCATTTAGAAATTTTTAATTCAGCTGTATCAAACCAAATAAAACATGATTCAAAACTTTGTCCCATAGTTTTTCCAAATTACTAATGGAAACTGCCAAGACTAGGAAGCAAACTTTTTACTCTGCCAACATAAGATAAAATTTCAACTGTCTGACCTTATCCTTATCTTTTTTCTTCTCCAGTGTTCCTCTGCTGCTTTCCTTGTCTGTGTCCATCTCCTTCTGGTACTCTATGGGACCTGGTACCGTTACTCTGAAAACCGTACAGGCAGACATCACCAGTATGAGAAGTGATACAATGAAATAAAACTGAGACATCACAATTTCTTCAGCAATGAATTAATTTTGATGCATTTTTTTTGGTTTGTTTGTTTGCTATAAACTCCTCTATGTCCACTGAAAAACATATTTCAGAAATAAAATTGTTGAAAAATATTCAGTAACAGCCTACAATTTAGTGAGATCACCAAAATGAAGATTAATAAGGACTAACAAAAAGTGATCAGTATTTTTTTCAATATCATAACTTTTAATGGCCTGGAATCAACACAGCCAAAGGGAGAGAAGCATACTGTCTTGGTATGTTCCGTTTTTTTTAAGCACCTTATTGATTTATTGTCTCCCTTACCACACTAAACAGGCCCTTCTCTATGTCTCACTCTTTCAGTTAGCAAAATAGGTTTCTTACTAAAAAATATGAGATTTCTTATGGAAAAGGTGGCTAAGAGTTCTCTGATTCCTTTTTTTTTTCTATTTGTTTGATGTACGCCAACTCCAACTACAGAATCTGATACTATGTAAATAATTTAATATTACAAACCAGACAGGCAACTCACTTTGTTTCCTTTTGACCCTTTTTCTCAACAGAGAAGACTGTTGGTGGACCAGAAATCTGGAGGTGAACACCTGCAAAATGGCATTTGAAACATTATAGAAATGAAACCAGGAAGTCAGATCCCTCTACCCCTTACTTTATTGTTTCTTCTGGGCTGAAATCAGTAACTATGTACATGGGCCAAAAGAGATTATTGCAAATGACATTCCATCACTAATTTGTCACCCGAGAATCACGCTGTCCTAATCAGGTCAGGAGATTATTGTAATTAGGATAATTCCATTTGGGTGTAACCGAACACCCAAGAGAAAAAAAAAAAAAAAGAAAAGAAAATGCAAAAATCTAAGTCTCAAGAAATTTCTCAAAATTCTAAGGAATAGATTTGAAGGGATGAATTTAAACAATTGCACATTGTTTATGCCAATAAAAGTACAGTAGCATGAATATGTATGAATTTATGTTTGCATATATGTAGGTATAGATGTATGTATGAACGTTTGTTTGTATGTGTCAAATGCATACTTGTATTTGTATTCTTCATATATCTTGTTTAAATTTATTCACTGGTCAAGACGTTTTTCCTTATAGACAAGTATTTGTATTTCGTGAGCTCAGTTCTCTATTGCCCTATCTCCATTTTTCACATTTTGAGAAAATTGATGAGTTGTGTTTTAGCAACTGTTCTTGTACATAGGAGATAGGACAAAAACGATTTTCAAAATATACCTATTTGGGCAAGTGATAGGTGAAATGAATACAGTATATGGTAGATTTACTATCCCTCTTTCACATGACATATATCTCTCCAAATCGCCCAAAATGGAGATATCACAACAAAGAACTGAGCTTGCGATTTGTAGACCTGTTTGCAAAAGAAAAACTTACACCAAAGAAATCACTGGATAACTATTTGGGGGCAAGAAACAATATTTACTTAGCATTTTAATGGGTACAGGATCCTCACCTTCATTACTGATGGGTGGAACAACTTGGCCGTTGAGAGCTTCAATTAGAGATATAGCCTCATAACCTTGGGGAACCCCCTCTTGGTTCACTGGATTGTCCTCTGTCTCAGACTGCGAGAACAAAAAGTCAGAACACTTTGATATAATCATCCTTCGGTCATAATTCCAGGAAACAGTAATACAGTCTTTCTCAGAAGTTACCGTTATGTCTCCACACAATTAAAACACCATGTGTTACACTTCAAACGTTACAGATCATTTCAAATAGTAAAACTGCTCACAACAGCTACCTAAAAAAGCAGATCTCTGAAATTAAAACTAATGATCGGATTTCATTTTTATTGTGTTCTCATTAACAAATAACATTATGTCCATACATATCTCCTGAATGTAAACTTGAAAACATGAGATATGGAAAAACAGAAAATTAATTGCATGGAAACTTGCCAATTACTCAAATTTATATCAAAATAGGAATATCTGAAAAAACTTCATGGATCCCCTCCACCCATGCTATTTCAACAAAATGTTTTTTTTCAATACAAGGAAAAAAAAATAATGACAAAAAATTCAAAATTAATCTCTGAAAAAAAAAAAAAAAAATGAATTAGCACCAACAGATGACAATGCTGTCTTTCTCCTACATCAGTGATTGAACATTATCCATTCAACATAAACTGGCTTTCAAATATTTGTAATCAGTGGCTAACTTTCATACTATGTCAGTAGTAATTAGTACAGATATACAGAGGGAAAGACATCACTGCCCAAAGTACCTGTGGGGGATTTGTGGATGTGGGCACAGCTTTCTTTCTCATGGCTCGGATCTGCAGCAGCGCTCTGAACTTGACTCGGCAGATAGGACACATGCTCGCTTGATAGCGCAATGAGTCGGCACAGTTGCTGCACAGGCAAAGATGACGACATGGCAGGATCAAAGTATCACGCATGTCCGACATGCAAATAACACACTCAGCACCACTGTCTTCCACTTCATCATCGGGATCAACATCCTGGGGATGAGAACAGATTTTTTGTTTTTTGTTCATTTCAGCAATATTGTCAATTTTTTGCCTTTGACAGTAATAAGAGAAATTATATTCGGTTCAATTAATCATAAAGAGTGTTATGAAAAGAAAAAGGAAAGAAAAATAACTTTTTCAAATTACTGTTGTATTTCGTAATAAGAGGAAAAAACTATGACTGGTACACAGAAGTCTCTACCATTTTTATGGACAGCTACATCTCTTTTAAAAGGTGACACATGTCAGATGATCTGTCATGATAATTAAGGAGCAACTGAAAATATTCTATTTCTTATTCTAAATGTACCCTGTGATATTCAACGTTCAAACAGTCATGAAATGCACCCTAAGAAAATTCTGTTATCTTGCATTGTCTATACACACCTTCAGCTGTGCGACAAAGCGGCAAATAAGTAGCAAACCTCCGTGCAACAAAAAGGCAAATAAATTATCTGTCTGATTCACCCCTTTGTCATGCATAGACGTTCAAGGGTTCACCTTCCTGTCACATAGAGATTGCTACATGTTCCCCTTTGTCATACAACCAACAACATGGTTCTAGCAGATACATGTCAATTTGATCAGAATCACCTTTAATCTCTCCATATTCTTGTTCTCAATACCGTAGATTTCCTGCAGTAAGTAGCTGAGACCATCCACCACCTGCTTCTGTTTCAAAGGTTTGATGGCATAGCTGCCCTCTTGACTCTTCTCTATCACAGCATAAGTAATGTGGGCGTGACCAATGTGTTCTGTGGACAATTACCAAAAATAGCAGCACACATTCAGGCATTGATTCAAAGTCTGAAAAAGTAAAAAAAATTAGGCTTTGATATATGAAATACAACCTGAAAATATATTTTCCTATTGTCAGTCTCATATTATCCAAATCTGCTTGGACATTACCCCTCACTGATGATCCAAGACTAAATCTGTACTTCAACGTTTGACTTCTGAGACCAAAAGTGTTGCAAGTACATTCTGAATTACTTGCTTTTACCCCTGATAAAAATGCCTTATAGAAATAAAAGTTTTGTTTCAGACAGCACTGATAATCTCCAAAATGGATGAACACAAAAATCTATTGTCAATCAATGTTGCACTATCTCTAAAATCGATATAAACTGAGAGTAATATATCATTTTCTAACACTCAAGAATAGATGTCCAAATTAAAAAAAATCATGGGATTCATCTCAACTGTTCAGAGAGAGACGTAGATTATTACAACTGGATCACTGTCTGTATGTGTTTCTAAATCTCCCTGAATTCAAATGTGAAGAATCCAAATGATCACTCACTTATTCACGGCTTTAACAGTAATGAGACCAGCTTGTATATATATAAACAAAATGTATTACAAAAATAGTGCTAGTCTAACTTGTGATAAGATTATGTTAGAATACTGACCTTCCTCCTCCACTGCACAGTGTATAACAATTGGGTACACTTCCCTGTCAAAGCTGTATTGCCACTGTGAAAATGATAAAACAAATGCCACAAATCAAGACAGTATTCATGTTATCTATTTTGCATTGCTCAACTTACAAACCTCTAACAACTTACTCTGCTCTACATAACAGCATAACCCACTCCAGCCAGACACAGTTCAGTTAGTGCTTGAACAATGTGACACACAGAATCCTTCACAGTTTTTAAATATGCTTTTATTCCCCTAACAGTTACATTAACAATGCCTAAATGAATCAAAAGCAAGAAAAAATATGTAAGAAATGTTGAGAAAGAGGAAATCTCACAGAAAAAAATTCTTTTCAAAACTGATACATCTTTTTAGGGATATTATACTGTATGTTTACCAGGTAAAGCATCTGCATCCTCAAGAATGAGTCTCAGTCTATCTTACCTCTTCCTCTGAGAATCTGCTTGGATCTACTGTGTGTGATGGTTGACTGAAGCCTTGACCGGCACCTCGTTTATAGTGATATGTTTCGGAACTCATGGCATTTTCTTTTGGATGGTACCTGTGCAAAGAAATGAATCTGTGTTTGTCTACAGGTAATTGTAATTCTCTATGTCTCTCTCTACTCTGCGAAACTGTACCACTGTCTTCAATCACACATGGAAAATAAACAGATGATGTACACTGGCCTTGACCTCTTCACCACCGGACATATTTACATTCCCATGCCAGGCCTTTCCTCTGTCACCTGTCCTTATTCTAGATTTTCCTCTTCTTTTCACTTCCATCTCCACAGGTGAATTCTGAACTATATCTAGATCTACCTTTATTTGCATCTTCTGAGCCACGATACCATATCTGTATTGGTAAGTGCTATAAAAAATTTTTTTTTTAAAAACTTGTAAAAAAAAAAAATATAACTTATCCAGTTTTAGATACTGATCATCTAGGTCTAATTCTCAACATTTTCTCTTATCGCATGTATGAAAAATCTCATGCAAGATTATCCTCTCCAAAACTGTTGAAACCATCTAAATTAGATCTAGGTTACAATCATCAGAGTCATCAATGGTGTCCTTTAACACTTCAAACTCTGCTAGGCAAGTCCTCTTCTGTCAGCCAAGATTGCGAAAGTATAAAAACATTTTTTTTTTTTTTTAAATGAACCATGAGAGATAGCTGATGAATAGAATTTGTTACATAGAAAATCCATGGTTAAATTCAAAATACATACCTCAAAACAATGAGGTATCTTACGAGAATTTAAAAAAAAAGGTTTTCTATGGACTATTACCAACTAATGATAAGAGCAATATGGCTTTGTCATAGATCTGAAAGACCTCCATGCAAGACTGGACCCACATAACAGTTCCAGGAAAACAATGGCAGGAGTTTCATTCAAAACTTATCAGAACAGAAAATTTGATAAATATTAATACCCTACTAATGAATGAAATTCTGTCACCAATTGTGGCAAAGGATAAAGCTCGAAACTGACAAATGTCTTGTGCCCCGAGCAAATGAGTCAGAAGCCACTTCAGGCGATTATGCATCACGGCCACTTTTAGCTATTTTACGACTCAGGTATCAAAATTTTCTTTATTTCAGGTTAAAAAACGTAAGTTTTCATTTTGAGAAAAAAATTAAAATTTTGGTATCTGAGTTGGAAAATAGTCAAAACACCCATAACTGGTAGTCGCTCACGGCGACTTTCGACTTGTTTGCTCTGGACACAAGATATATAAACAAATCTGTAAAATATAGGACAAGCAACAAACTTACACTATCTGCCCTCCCACAATCTCTTCTGCGGCGAAGTAGTGAATTCGTATAGCACACCGAACATCAGAGTCGAAGACAAACTCAATGTTGTAAGGATTACCAACACTATCAGCACTGCCATCTACCTTGTCTGTTGTGGTTGCTCTGCAATTCACAAGTTTCACTTTAGTAATCTTACAAACAAATATATATCTAAATTCCAAGCAGTGTCACCACCAAGCTGTCTGACCATAGCAATTATGACATAAGTTTACACCATTAGAATAAGAAGGATAGCAGTGAGTTTATTATCCTCCAACAACATCTTTCATGACGTTCATTAACCACAAAAATCATGTGTGTCTGAACAGAGAACTTTCGACTCAATTTACTGCTTTTTTATTGTTCCATTGTCTCATTGTTCTTATTATTGTTCTCTTATTCCATTTCACTACATTGTTTTAAGCTTTCTTTCTTTTGAAGAACTATGCTTTGAATGTAACAACTTAATATTCTTATAATGACAGACCAAGAAATGTAAACACATCGACAAACAATCTCCTCCAAAAACTCTGCAGTTATTATAATAACACACTTACTTGACCAGGCGCAGTGAATCCTTGCGAATGTAGACTAGACTTTTCAGTGTCTTTGTTGGCTCATTGCCTGTTGGAACTGGGTAGGGAAACTGCAGAAGGAAAATCGAATTTCACGGATAATATTTCACCAATTGCCACAATAGGACTGAAAATAAAAATCTCTGAACAGTAATACATTTGAAGTGTAAACGAAATAACTGCTGAGCTGATGGCTTTTAAAAGCAATCATATCTCATGAGCCAAACCTTATAAAACTATTAATACTACTATAGATTCTTTTCTAAACATGTATTTTCTTCACAGCCATTACTCAAGATAAAACACCAGTTAGAAAAAAATGAACGTGCAGATTTCAACTCACAGGAACTGGCTTATTGCCCAGGAAATTCAACTCTTCACTGTCACCAAACAGGTACTCTCCTGGTTGAGGAGATTCAAATCTTTCTCCTCCCATAATGAAGTGAGTGCCAAAATAGCTTCCTGCAAAAGAATTGAGAAAACTTTGTACAATTTTTCGCAAAGTGACAAAAGAGCGATAACAATCAAATGGGGTATTCATCACTGGTGATCTGATTAGTGATCATCGTTTGGTCCACGATCGCTGATCGCACGTACCGTTCCTTTCCACATGTTGCCGACCACGATCTAAACGGTGTAAATCTAGATCAAGATTCATTCTGGGATCTTCCACTCAAATGTCTGGTCGGATGCCGACGACCTGCTTATCTTACGAATAATGTCTTTACGCGTACGTCATTGGATGATGTTCTGCCCATAACTACATTATAACACGCGTCATCATGTTAACCAACTGGTCATGTCTGCTTCCTTTATGTAAAGTAAACAGAAATTGTTTGAGACATTTCTTTTAGTTGTCATTTTTTCGTTGTTTGGCTTTTTTTAGAACTGACGGAAACAATTTGAAGTAGGACCTACAGTAATTAAAAAGATGATATTAGTTTTTGTCGAAGAGTTTTGCTCCATTGTGTCATATTAGGGAGTTTACTCAAGGGACATGGCAGAACCTAAAACCCTGAATTACGACCCCCCTCTTATCATGCGACCTGATTTTTCCTGCATTTTGCCAAGTCGTAATTAACGGGTTCCACTGAACTTTAATTCCAATATTTTTGTTCATATAAATCTGGTCTTTTTTTCTCTCACTGTGTTAATGCCTTAAAAACTCGTCCCACTAGGATACTACAAAAACCCGTAACAAGCTAAACAGCCCCAGATTCGGATGGCAAAGTAACACTTAGCACACTAGGGTCCATTTCATTAGTATAAAAATTAGCAATGTCCATAATTACTGTCACTACTGCCTGACTGTTATCAAGACTATTTCCCTGACCAACCTTTAATAAACATATTCTTGACAAACTGTCACAAGTACTTTGATAAAACTAGATCTAGATCTACGTCCTAAAGTTTAAAGGAGTGCCTCTCCTAACCTAGTGTAACGAAGAATTTGTAACTAGATCTAGATTCTAGGTCTCCACTCTAGATCTAGATTCTATCTAGATCTAGATCTAATCAAGATAATCTAGAGAGTAGATCTATGATTCTTTCATCATACTGTTTGTTCTCACACATTACTAGCGTGATGGAACTTTCAAACAAAACTGTGCAGTGCTTTGTATTCACAAATGACAAGAGAACGCCTGGGTAGATTTCGGTGTGGGCAAAGGGGGGCTTTTTTTACACTGTATCTTTTACATCTTTTCTTTGACTCGACACTGGAGGGACGTGGGAAGGCTTTCACAATTCATAATCATTTTTATCACATTCACATAAGAGTCTACCTGTCTTGGGTGGATATCGGTAAACGCTTTGAGACGACATTTCTCCACTCTCCTCACCACCACTCCGTCGACGAGTGAGTGTGGCTCCCATTGTAGTAATTTCTGCTCAGATACACAACAAGGAACCAGTCCAGCCCTACGAATAGTTATTTATCCGCCATCTTTGATCAGAAATTGATCCGGAAATGACGACATTTATTTTGATTTGTGATGTCATAGTCTAGCCTACCCTTCAGAAAAGCACATTTAGAAACTGATGAAGACCCAAAGATTTTATACAAATTCCGAATTATATTTTAAATTTTTAAATTTGAAAGGCATGACATTTGTCAATGAAAAACAGATGGTCAATTGTTCTTTTTTAACTTCGTAAACGTTTGTTGACATGCCGGAAGAATGCACTTCCTCTTAGGTTCGCTGTTATAATTTCCTCCCTCACAGGTTTTCATTTTGACCAATCAAATGTCCGGTTACACATAATATTTTTGTTCTCTCTACGTTCATTGGTCGAAACTGATGCTGCCTTGATGTGTTTACAGTCTCGTCATAACAGAACCTTTCCCACAAGGAACAAAATACTCATTTAAACACATTATGGATAATTTGAAACAGCAAGTTATGATAAATCAGTTTGTTCTTGCAGCAGGGTGTCATGCAGAGCAAGCTAAACAGTTCTTACAGGCAGCACAATGGCAATTCGAGGTAAGAATTCAACGTCGTTCGAGATCAACTTGGGCATGTAAACATGGCCGAATCCGAATGTTTATCATTCGTATGCGGCGTGTTCACCCACGATCCGTTGAAGGGCGTAATTTTCAGACTTAAAGTAGATCTAGGTCTTTAATTCATCAGTTTTACGTATTCCTGTGAAAATACTATTCATGAATTTCGAAAGTGAACGCTGTTCATATCTTTTACTTATTTTTGTGTATATTTTTTTCTTTTTCACATTTCAGGCAGCACTCAGTATGTTCTTTCAAGAGTCATCGGTTCCGACAATGTGTAGGACGTGTAACAGGAGTCACACAAACGGAAATTACCCGGTATATTTTTATCGCTTTTTGTTATGAAAAGAGAATGTCTTTGTTCTTTGTTGTTAGTCATTATTAGTGCCATAAGGGAATGGTGTAGTTGATTTGATTCAACATGTTTGTTGTCATTGACATTGTATTCATAAATTCTATAAAGTTTTTTTTTTGTTTTGTTTTGTTTGTTTCATTAACATTTTCATTTTCAATTTGATTTCTTAATTTCTTCATACCAACTCTCACCAACTTTCTCATTTCTTTCATTCAGTGATTTAGGAAAATGGAACATTTCTTAAAAAAACAAAAAAAAACCGAGAGAATAGGGGTGTATGATGTTCATCGGAAGTAGTGAACAGGTTGTCTTTTCACTCACGTGACGTTGCATCTTGAGACGTAGAATCTATATTATAAAAATACAAAGTGCTCTGCTGCTTGTTAGATTTACTCCTTTATTTCAGTAATTACATCAGAATATTTCTGTTCTATGTTAGATCTACAATTGAAGAATGGTTGGTGACAGTTGTTAGTACATATCATAAAGCTTTGTTGAGCTCAGTCATTGGGCTCAAAATTTTTGTTTTGAAATTCCCATTTTAACATTATCCTCATTTATGCCATTTGTTCTCACATAACCTCCAGTGCAGCTTCCTCCTACTCTTTAGTATGACTCATTGCTGGTAATCCAGCATGTTCCCAGTTCTTTTTCTGAACATCACAGCATTTGTCAAAACATCTTGATTCAGACACTTTTTTCCATATGAGACTCCAACACAGAGCAATAATGAAACATTTACATGTAGTTCATTTCATGGGATTTTGAATGAACTCCTGCTATTTGTTGTGTAGTTCATAGTCCGAGAAGGAAAGCTGTGTAACTTAAGCTCACCAGACCACACTGGAGATCTGAAGATAAAGCTCACAACAGTATTGTTTTAGGATCACTCTGTACCTGTTTTTCTTGGCCTGCTCCGCCAAGATGCTAACTTTGCATACTAGGAATCACTGAAAGATTTTATAATAAAGTCTTTTTTTTTTTTCTAATTCTCTCTCTCTCTCTCTCTCTCACTCTTTCTCTCTCTCTCTCTCTCACTCTTTCTCTCTCTCTCTCTCTCTCTCTGCCTTTAGGTATAGTTCTATTATTATAATTTTTGTAACTTGTCGTAGACGCTGCATTAAATAAAGCTCATATTTTGCAGCTTATCGCAAACCTGCATTATTGTTCTCATACTGTAACTTATCGTAAAAGCTATCTGTCTGTGTGTCTGTCCGTCCGTCCGTCCATCCATCCATCCATCCATCCATCTACCTACCTAGTTACCTACCTACCAAAGGCATACATATTGCTATAATTTGTCAGAGAACTTCTGAATTTTATTTTTGCAACTTATCTGAAGAATTACATTATTACATTTATTCATCTTCACAATTCGCAGTACCGGTATGTTGAACAATAGATTCCAGAAATTCAGATGGGACTTAATAATGATCCAGATCTAATAAATAAATTTAACAAATTAAAAAAGACACCTTTATAGCCAGAACATTACATTATAAAGTTTTAATTATTTGAGGATAATTATTGTTAGTGTAAGTACATACACATATCTTCATAATTTAATTTAGAATATTTAATAACATTATAAAATTCGCGAACAAAAAGACATAAGAGAGAGAGAGAGAGAGAGAGAAAACGACAATTGGTAAAGTAAATCTTGAGTCTAAAGGATTAGAACTCTCTTCATTGGTATCCCTTAGGCTTTTATTGAGGTTTTCCAAAACTGAAATGGAGAGGAGAACTTTGAAGAACAGATAATTATTGCCCGATTGGATTGATGGTAGCGTAAAAATTGGGTTAAAAGGCTCTTTAAAAGTCATATTAAGTCAAAAGACATGGTATGGTAAAAAAAAAAAGATAAGATTTACTGACAAAGTGACACCCCAAGAAAGTCGACGCTACTTTTTTTTTCCGCGATCTAGATCTAGATTTCGACCAGATCTAGATTTCGATCTATCTAGACTAGATCTACAGTAACGATATCTGGAAACGGGGTGAGCGACGGTAGGGACTCCAAAATTATTCTTCAGATAATCCATCCTTGATTTTGATTACATTAGTACTAGATCTAGATCAAGATTTACATTGGGACGCAGTGGCTCAATGGGTACGGCGTCTGCTCATGGAGCGGCCGGGATCGACTCGCGGATTCTGCATCGGGAGATGACAGGACACGAAGGTCGAAAACCCGCATTTTTTTTCAGTGACTCAACGGTCGCTGACTTCCTGTGGATAGGGAACCCCGATGTCTAGCCTTCTCGGATAAAGGCAAATATATTTCGGAGGTTCCGTATGTACGTTACGCACGTTAAAGAAACCCTGGCAGTTGAAAATGGATGGAGGAGTACGCTTGAGTGCCGCTGTCTGGGCAAAATTTCCAAATTCCAAATTTCTACCCACAAAAATTCACAGCAAAATTTGGCAACTTCTAAAAGCCGAGATAATCCTACCTCTTAGGATTGAAAACAACAAAAAAAAAATCTACATTCTACCAGATCTCGATCGCTCGGCCCGGAGAGAGAGGCTAGACCTTAATTTGCTCTTTGAAAGTTGAAGAGTTGAATGTGGCCATGCCAAACAGGCCTACAAGTCCAAGACTACAACCATGTCTAGCTTAGGCCTGTCTATCACGAATGTCGGTATTGGGAAGCAAAATGATGATTTAAATATATATATATATTCCCTTAAAATTTATTTTATTATTATTTCCTCCTATTCTGATGGAATTGGCGTAAAAATTGCGAAGACTGATAAAAGTTGCAAAAAGTTGTAAAAATTTGTCAAAATCGCGCAGTGCACGAATTCGTGCAAACGTTGTGACAACAAATTTCTGTGGGGCCAGACTGATAACACTACTACCGCCGTGTTGTGAGTTTTCCTGATCTCTTTCCAGAAAAAAAAGATGACGCGTATTCAACATCAAGCAGCACATCTGTTAAGTGTTTGCAATTTTGGCCAAAACAAACATCGCAGCTTGTGGGGGGAAAGGGGGGAGGGAGAAAAGAGACGTAGAGAAAGAGAGAGGGAGAGAGAGAAAGAGAAGAAGAAGAAATAGACTGAGAGAGAAAGTGGGAAGGAAGGAGGGGGGAGGTTGGGGGGTGGAGACGTTGAATAAAGATGAGAATGATGTCAACAACTAAACCTGGTAAGTTTATACTGTGGCACGCATTTCTGGCATAGACCATCTCATGATCTGTTTCTACCTTTTGAAAATCAAATATTGTCAGTCAGTCTGTTCTATATTATATCTACGTAATGTAGAATAAATTTCTTATCTGCCATTCTTTATCAAGAAAAAAAAAATGAAAATAAATAAATTAATTAAACAAATAAATCTTGTCAAGTCCCTATTCTTACTGTAATTTTCCTGGAATGTTCAAGAAATGGAAGGACCAACAGTGTTAAATAATGAGATTCAGGTTTTGAAGGAACTGAAGATTTTTATCAGATGCCAAATAAATTGTTATCGATATACCAAGATTTGAGACACATGCGTCTTATATCTGGGACACTGACAGAACCGACAACACAAATCTAGTATTGTAAACATAGCAGGGAACATAACATAAAACACACACACACACACACACACACCCAGACACACAAAATTCCACCCTCCAATAAATGCATTCCTTCCTCTCTTACACTGTTCTAATTTACTGAAATTCACAGAGGAAAGCGTGCGTCATAGGGAACAGAGCTGCTTGACCTAGTTTACCAACACCATCGATAGCAGAGGCGGAATTCTAGAAAGGCTGTCGTAACAGACAACACATTTGGTCTAAGCAGATTCAGTGAAGTTAGACAAATACATTAGCTGATGGATCGATATATGATAAGATATTAAAAATACATTAACATTTATAATACAGCACTGCTTTTGACGTAGACTATCATTAATCATTTTGTCAGTTTGTCGTCAGTCATATTTGTAATGGGTTAAAAATAATAATAATAATAATAATAATAATAAGGCGCCGGCTATTTGGGCTTACTGGTGCAGCTAGACCCGGGGGTCTATTTGGGCCTATTTTTGCGCCTCTCTGTCCGTGAGCAAGAAAGTTATTTTATCCAGTTATGTAACGTGTCGGGAGGGGAGGCGAACCCAAACCCTTATAA
>JBCAUA010000012.1:2667713-2685419 GCA_038406235.1 Peronia verruculata | reverse complement strand
CCCCCCCCCCCCCCCCCCCCCCCCCCCCCCCCCCCCCCCCCCCCCCTCTCCCTCTAGACACTACAGTGATGAGATAAACCAATCTGAAGAATGAAACAGACAGCATCATGAAAGCCTGTTTTCAACTTTGTTGCCCTGATGAAGAGTCAATTTTGGCTTTTTTTGTTTGCTTTTCTCGACTTGTTGTTCTGTTAGTTGCCGGTGTGGCTGTCTTATTACAGTGTATATTTTATAAAATGAAAGCCTGTATCATGTATCAAATGACCAACATTGCCAAAAAAAAAAAAAAAACAGTGAACAAAATAAACACATGGACACTTCCTCTTATGGTTTAGACATTAAGATAATCTTTATTGTATAATTATTATTATTAGTAGTAGTAGTAATAGTTTCTACCACACACATGGACAAACAATCAAATGAACAAACAAATAGACAACAGACAAAATGCTATTAGGCAGATCAGGCAGTTTGCTTACTTGGCAATTGCAGAAAACAAACCATGAAAAAAAACAGTTTCTTGCCACGTTTACATAGTTTTTCTAACTAGCCTGGCCAAATATATATATGTTTAAAAACTGAAAAATGACACACTGTTGGGGCAAAAGGGACAGGGAGTGTGATGAGATACATAACAAGGAACACAATGGTGCATTCGTTCAACAATTTATCTTTAACTAAGCGGGGCATAACTAGAACAAAAAGTTAGTTTCAGCCAAAGTTGAGAAACCCCAAATCAAAAGAATAATAACAATAAATTATCAAAAATCAGCGTGAGACTAATGGTCAAAATTTCGGTTGCAAGTATCCGAAAGGTCACAAAATGTAAAACTGGAATAAGTAGAACGGCATATCACCTGAGGAATACAGGGAAAAAAAAAAAAAAGTATCTTAAACAAACTTAAGTACTTCTCATTCTTGAGTCTTCAATTTAAAAAAAAAAAAAAAAAACACGACGGAAAAAAAAAATATATATATATATACTGTAAATAAACAAAAGCTAAAACATTCCACCATGTAGCAGCTGAATACAATGTACACATATAATATATGATGCGTTTCATAAATGAACCATCGAAATAAAACAAAACGAAACAAAAAAACTAGCAGAATACATACCCAAAAAACAAACAAACAAACAAACAAAAAATCACACAAGACTATGTAGTGTATCACGACATGTAGAGTTTGCACAGTGAGATGGCATATCACAACGGTTGGTTCAAAGTCCTGCTTTGGCTTTGAAATTTTGACTTGAAATGATTCATGACCAAAAAAAAAAAACAAAACAAAACAAAACAAACAAACAAATAAACTTGATCAAATGAGAGATCGTCCAGAAAAAAAAAAAAAAACAGATCCTGCCAAGATTAAATACAAAATGGACAATTTTAGGTGAAAAAAAAAAAAAAATAATAATAATAATAATCATCAGTTTCATTAATTAAAAAAAATATATATATTTCTCATTGAAGTCATGGCAGTTTTCAAGATGTAATTACGGTTAGTCTAAAAAATAAATATGTTTTTTCACAGTTTTCAAGATGTAATTAAGGTTAGTCTAAAAAATAAATATGTTTTTTCAAGCTATTCATTGCATTTTTCCCCTCTCCAATTAGTGTTGAGCTCCAACACGTTTTTGGTTTTATACAATCACAATTAATTAATTACATATATATTTATCGGCATAAAACCAAACCAATTAATGCATTCTGCATTGTTAAAATGAATTCTGTGTTGTTAAAATATTATTGACATTAATTTGATTAAATCCATATAAAAAAGATTTAAAAAAAAACAAAACAAACAAACAAAAAACAAACAAACAAACAAAACAATTTCCTATTCCAATTCTATTCCTATTCTTTGGAACTGGAACAATTCAACAAAAAGAAATAATGAGATTCGACACGATGAAATCAGGCTCTCGTCAAATTTTCAACATATGGAGTTATTGATATCACTGTGAAGATAATTCATCTCCCTTTCTGTGTGTGAAAAAAATGTTTGTTCTGTCTACCTTTAGTAGAAGTTGAAATATTGGCAATTAAGGACGATGTCAGTGACCTATTGCTGCAGCTTAATTTACTGAGAAAATGACCAATCATTTTTGTTGACCCTAATTAGTCCTTATTAGACAGTGCCATGAAACTGCAATTTTTTGGCTTTTACTCAATCGTTTTCAGCAAATTTAACCCTGAAATGCACTTTCTAGATTGATATAGAAGGGTTCTGTGGAGAAAACAAAAAAATGTGTTAAAACTTCATGTACTGTCGAAAAACATGTTATTTCTCTGGTCACCTCAGTTTGATGAGTGTCTGATTTCAATGTGTCATGTCTCAAATTTAAACTTGCCCTCGGAAAGAAAAAAACGAACGTTGCATTATAGTGAATCAAAATAAAGTAACTTTCATATAACTGCCCTATTGTGCTTTTTAGGTTCTCTGACTTTGTCAGGATATATAAATCATCTTGAACACAGTACATATATACATATACATGTACATAATACCGTATATTGAACCTTAATCTTTCAAACCATCATTTTTTTTTATGTAAGAAAAAAAAAAAAATAAATAGAAACTGTCACTTGAGGCTGTTGAAGTTGAAGGGAGAGAACACAGATTTGCTTGTAGTGCGTAACACAGAGGTTTGATCATTAAGTGGGAAACAACTAATAAACAGGGCGATTTGTTGGTCTTGTTGCATGCAGGTGAACATGAGAAAAATTAATATTTGGTTTTGAGTTACAGTCAGTTCAAAAGTTGGGTTAAATGAAATGTTTATTACAACTCATGTACATGTATTTCCTTTTTCATTTTCATTGTTTGCATTGCTGGATTTTTTAACATAATTATTTTCACACAATTAAGATTTAATTTTTCAGCATGAAGGTATGACCCAAAAATGAAAATCCAAAATCTGACATGTTGACCACTATGCGACAAACCGGCAAACTGTGATGTATCCTGAAAGTTGGCTCTGCCTTTGATACTATTGGCTGTTATTACCTCAGTCATTTGACTGTTCACAGGAAGTGATAAGTGGGCATTCATTTTAATGTATAAACAGCTCTATCTTCAAGCAAAAATTAACATTTCTTTCCATATTCCCGTATTTTACAGTCTAATGGCTATGTCTTCAAACAGGGCAACACTGGGATTACAAACCAAGCTGTGAGTGTTAAGCACTTGTATAAATAAACATAAGCTTTACAACATAACATCTTGACAACTAAGCCTGTAGTCAGCAAACATGTACAAAAGCACAGAAAGCTTGAAGCATCATATACGTATGATGTGGCATACATATCTAAATCTCACATGTTAAAATGAACACATTTCCAACATGAACCATAAACCTTATTCCGTGCTCACATTACCAACTTTCATCCATAACAATTTTCTGGCAGACTATTTCACACCCAGTGAGCAATAAACTGGCCATAGGTTGGTGAAATAATTAGTTTTCTGAAATTTCTCTGCAATTTGGAAAAAAAAAAAAATTTAGTGCATGAATGTGTACTTGGTTGAATCACTGAATGAAAAATGTGTTAACCCTTTGAACCCGTATGCCCAGTAAACCGGGCACGCGTTAATTTGCCTTATGCACCGTATGCCCGGCAGACCGGGCTGACACACCCCCTCCTGTTTGACCAAGTGTCCAGGAGGTCAGGTGGTGGGTCAAGATAGGATCAGGGGTTCAGGGTTCAAAGGGTTAAATTATAGCACCTGAAGGAGCCATTTTTTTGTTGTTTTTTTTGTGAAGTGATGGGTTGCTTGTTGCTCTACTGCTGTGGTATTAGAACCAAAGTGTTATGTATCTATCTCTCAGAACTCAGCACATGATGTACTCTTTTCTGCCACAGGGGTTGAATAGTTTTGGAGGAGCATTTGAGAAGCAACAGGATGAAATCAGGTGCTCGTCAAACTGAGGCGATCGGAGAAATCACGTTTTTAAACAGTGAACAAATTTTTTAGGCAACTATTTTTCCTTCACATAAACCTTACATATCAATCTACACATGCATTTTTCCGTTAAGTTTGTTGGAATGCATTGAAAAAAAGCTAAAAAAATTGTACCTTAGGGGTATGGGCTTACAAAGATTAATGAGGATTTACAGAAGAGATCGGCCATTTTCTCACTAAAATCAGCATCCCATCGTCTTTAATTGTCAAGAGCTTCTACATCAGGTAGAACAAAAATCTGTTCACACTGAGAAAGGGAAATAAATAACTGTTACAGTGACACCAATAACTTTATCTGCTCAAAATTTGACGAGAGCCCGATTTTAAAGAATTGCATTTCATTTGTAAGTGCAATCTATTCCAATAACTTGTGGGGAGATCTCCACCGAGCATGGAAAATACTGAAAAAAAATAAACAAAGTAACATGGGAGATAACAGTATTAATAAGAATTTAAAATCGAAAGAAAAAAAAATGTCTTGAAATAGAAAAATAGAGAAATGATAAGTTCATAGAATTTGTTGCAAAACATTGGAAGCCTTGACCCTCAGCAGATTTCCATACAGAAAGCTGGCCAGGTTCTCAGTAATTTAATAACAAACATGATGTGCCCTAGCCATTTCATAATAATACATGTATTAGATCTGGCATCATTTTTAAGAATACAATACATGTATATGCAGCTACCACTGCACTGCATGCATCAATCAAAATGACGGCACAGATGTATTCATTTACACAATTATTAAGCATCTGTTTCACATCTATCACTGAAATACCCTGTGCTCTCAATAAGTGCTGTAACAATAACTTCAGCATTCTGCCATCAGGTTAACACAAAGCTGTGCGAACATTTCGAAAAAAGAACAAATTTTAAACTAACTCAATTTAATAAAAAAAATATGACATTTTTGTTAAGAACAAAAACTAAATTTAACAAACCAATTCTACGCTTAGCTGCTTTCACTTCACAAGTGAGTAACAAGGGTATATGTTTTCATTCATGAGCTGCATTGTCAAATGAATGGAGAAATCTGTCTGAGTGAAGACATGGGCACAGTGGCTACTGGTGCGTAAAAATACATCATCTGGAAGGAGACTGGGATTCAAGGCTAGTCTGAGTGGCTTACGCATGTATTTGTCCAACAAACAACAAAATGTACAGTCAGTTTGTGTCGCTATATGGGAGCACTTTGTTTTGCTTGATAAAATTCATTTTGAGAAGAAAAAAAAAGGGGGGGGGGGGGTATTTATAACAGCAGTTAAGTTTTTAATTGATTTTATTGAAGCTTTTTTTAAATTCATGCTATTATAGGTTTACATTCCATTCTCTTGGGAAAAAAAAAGTTAACAATAGTAGTAACAATCAAGTTTTGAATACTGTGACAGTTTAGTAAATTATACACAATGTATAACTACTGAATACGTTAATTATGTATTAAAAGAATTATCTGAATTCGGAAAACAAAAAGAGAAATAGATTAGGAAAACAAAAAGAGAAATAGATTAGGTAACATTATGTGCCATTAACATCTCTGTACATCTTGTCACCACAGCTTACAGATGTTACAAGTTCATTTCCACACAGAGTGGAGAATCAGAGCATCTTTAGGCTTCAGATAACACTGAAATTTTCTCGACGTGCCTAGACATATCACTGATGTAAAATGACGATTTCATTATTTACAGCAATATGAAGTAAAAAAAAGAGTAGAATGAGAAAAGAGGTGTGCAGTGCTGGACACAGCTAAAGATGAAAAGATTCTCGTACTTGTATGCAGTGGATCTACAACATTTGCAAACTAAGGTGACAGTCTCTTTACTGGCAGTAGTAACTAACTGATCTGCAAATTACATCAACAAACAATAACAGCTATAGTTAACACATATTTCTATACTTTGAAGACACTGGTTGAGATTCAACATAAATTATCATGATTGTCTAATTACATTAATAAAGAAAACTCATCACATATGCATGCCAAAGGTTACAACTTACATTCCTAATCCGGGGCAAACAAATGAGACCGTAATGATATTGAGTAGTACATCAAAGAATATAAAATTTTTACCAATAAGAATACGATGATATATGTACTTTCCCTCACATCTACATTTGAGCCCTCAGTTTGAAAACATGCATGAATTTGCAATAATAATAAAGAATATGAATATACATGAATGTGGACACCCTTCATCTTCCCCCCCCCCCCTTTTTTTTTCTCTCAGTTTAAAAAATTATAAAATTGTAAAGTATCTATTTGTGCTGAAGACAAAGAATGTCGAACACGGTTCATTCATCTAAGGCACCTGAAACAACCATATGATCAGCATCCGAAGTTGGGTAACATCCTTTCACACAGTCACGGATTGCATAGACCTTGCACAGAAACACATCAACCTGCCATACACAGCATGCGCACAGTAAAATATTCACCTTCTGCGCACACAGTATGCAGGCTGTACAGTGAAATAATAAAAAAAAAAAAATTTATACGGCATAAACATGAGCAGTTACATATACGGCACTGCAGAATCCTATTTGACGAATTGGAAATGCAAATGGTAATCTGGCTGTGAATGCATGCATAAATATGCACTGTAACTTATTCTATATATCTAGCTCTAAAGTGCCACTAACTACTGGTTTGTACATCATATGTCTTGCGACCAGGGCAAATGAGTCAGAAGTCATGCCGGGCGATGAAGATCTACGGCCCTTTTTGGTCATTTTACTTTCCAACTAAGATACTAAATTTTTTTTTGTTTTCACAAAAAGACAATTTTACCTTTTTTTTTAAATCTGGAAAAAAAAAAAAAACGGCTGTGACTAGAACACCTGGCATGACTTCTGACTCATTTGCCTTGGGCGCAAGACATATGCTCATCATAATGCACTGTAAGATCCAAGTGTATATCTGTTTTTGTGAACAAAATAAGAAATGTCTCGTCGTTCATTTTCCATGTCATATCCTTGCAGTAAAATGTAAAAACTTATTAAATTGTAACACTTTTTTTTTTTTTAAAGTGTAGCAGCAGAGAAACTATTGACAGGCAAAAGATCTACTTTTCTACTAATCAAAGAAGGTTGACATACTCAATATGTACTGTGTTCATTGACACCATTTTTTTGTGTCAGTCCATGCACGCCTTCTTGAATTTCATTTACTTCCCTAATAAAACACTGGAAATCAGGGTTTATATATGTATTAAGCAACACCTGTTCCTCAAAATAACAGCAACAAAGGCCAACTTTCTTAGATAAATGTTATTATTTGAGTGTGTTAAGACAACTTTCAACTTTCCCAGCCACTCAAAAAATGTGTCTCCATAATTTTTCATCCATTTTTCCTTGTTCTCGAACATACTGAATCTCTGACAAACTACCGTTTATTTTATTTCTTTATTTATTTTTTTTTTTCTGGTGGTGAAAATAAAATCCATCAAAATTATTTCAACTATCTGGTTGTCTTAAACATAACATTAAGCATAACAATATTTGTCTCATCTATTTCATTATAAAATGTACGTTTATTTTGAAACAGATTGACATTATCTAATTATATCATATAAAAACATATAAGAGCAGTTTTCTGTTCACCACCAACAGCTTTAAAAGAAACAATGTTTCAGTGCTTCTTTTAGCAAGAATTATGTTACAAAGTCCACAGAAGTAAACTGAGCTTACATTGAAAAGTTTTATGCTGCCTCTTGAATATAAACTTTACAGGAAATTAATCTATATTAAAAAAATGGGAACAGTACGAAATTTATGACTTTATATTTTGAATTTGCATAGAAAAATAAACAACCATTTTGTGAATCAGATAATGTGATGTTTTTCACAACCTAATTTTTACTGATCTTTTCCCGTTTCCATGTCTCTGATGATGTGTGCTTCTCTAAATGTTAACAAGTTGATGACGCTGCCTAACACAAATATAATTCCAACTGATAAAATATGATAGAAAAATATCTTTAACATCTTTGCAGTAAATTTCCACTTTGATCTGAAAATTAATACAGTGACAACCAGTGGCATGTCATCAATAAAAACAGAATTACAAGGTACACTGGTACATATATGTATATATGTAGTTTCCCAATTTTTTTAATTTTTTATTTTTTGCAAAAGAAACAAAGTGCACAACAGTATTTTGATAAATTTGCAGTGGTAGTATTGTGAATTTGTAATAAATTCATAAGGGTCTAAACTTAATTCAGAGTTCCAGTATACTTGGACAATGTGTGTCTCTGTTTGCAATCCCATTTCAACTTCTACAAAGCCAAGCCTCTCGGAACATGGACATAAAGAACAACCAGGCCATTTTGAAACTGGATAAATATGAAAGAAATGTGCATGAAAAAAAAAAAGTAATGAAAAATAAAAAATACAGCACTGCATTTTCAATGTACTGGTGACAGGTAAGGAAAAAAAAAATAATATTGACTAGATAAAATGTAGATCTTGTAGATCTAGTAAATGTGTCAGATATGGGCTATTCTACGATAGAATGATTTTATTATTGTTATTATTATTATTATTTTAAATTCAGTGCATCATTTTCAAACAAGTTTGGTGCCCATCAAAGTTCACTATGAGTATGAGTCGATGGCGAATTATGAGTGGCTGCTTGCAAAGCAACAGCAGAAGTGCTTGGCCATCGCAAGGGAAATAAGCCAGTTTATGAGAGATCAGCCACACAGGGCGAGTGGTTTCCCTTTACAAATACAGTGAATCAAACATAGCCAGCTTGACGGTGAGACATGTCACTGCTTCTGCCATGCAACTTTTGGCATACCTTTCACATAACAATAGTAGACAGGAACAACAAATAAAAACAAAACAATCAAACAAACAAACAAAAACAAAACAAACAAACAAAACACAAGTATGACAAAAATTGAGAAATCTATGCCCTCCCCCAATTTTGGTTTGTGGGGGTGGGTCTCTCATCATTGTCACAAAAACTTGTACGGTACTATTTTCAGTTTCCATTAAGAGATTTAGACGAGCATAAACATAACAACAAATCTTGTGAAAAACAGGTGAAAAACACAGGTACTAGGTTAAAAAAATAGACATCTCCTTCAGTGTAATGTAAGTATTCAAATGGTGAAACTATAATACAAATGACATGGGGATTATGAAATTGATGAATATCCAAGCCTTCTGCATAGATGTGTCGTTTGGTTTAAATGTGAGATCCACAACATAATCAAAGTTAAATTTATGTTCGAATTCCAAATTTGATCAAGGGTGGTTACATAATATAATAAGATATATAATACAATGTTAACATTTTATGAGTGAGTATTTTGTTCTAATGGGATAAATATGACGGTTAGACAGCAGTAGCAAACAATTATAAATAAATTCCAGCAACCTTGATTTGAGAAGAAAAAGCATTGAAACCATGAAAGAAATAAGGTCTGTCAGCAACTAGAGAGTCATATTCTCATAGTAAAACATTTCAACATCATCCACATCAAGAATAAAAAGGACAAGCTATGGAAGGAACAAAAACTAGTCATAATATCAAATCTTTTTTTTGCAACATATAAATGCTCAATTCTACAACAAATTTATCTACTTGCAAGCAGTTTGTTTCAACCATTAATTTAACATACATTATTAAATTTAACAAAATCAAGTCTTAGTGAATAAACAGACATAAAAAGTGAAACATATTCAAAACTTTGTAATATAAACATGTAAAAATTTTTTTTTGGCTTTCCTTTTTAACAAGATGCATTTCCTTAGCTACCAATAAAGCACATGTATTTGTATTCTTTAACATTTCCTCTTAGAACCTTTGCATAACTTTTGCTGATTTCTCTAGAGGCTAACATAAATAAAAATTGTCATTAAAATTTGTTCTCTCCGATTTTGAAATCGTGGATGTCAATTTGTTCAATGAAAAAGAAGGAGAAAGTGTCACAGTCTTGTTTTTGCCTAAAATTCCTGCATTTGCAAAAAGTGTCAACTGAAGCATACATACATGCCCAATACATGTATAGATCTATCCCCAAATAGTTCATTACAACTGAAAAAGAATTTTCTTTTACACTAAATATAGCAGAAGGAAGTTTGATATTGCTATAAAATGACAGTATGGAGGGAGAACTTTTATAAAGGATACCCAACTAGTTTTTTAGATTTTCTATTCTTCTCCTGAAAAAAATCCAATCTTAAGAACATTCTACATGTGGTTACATGGCAAATTCATCACCAAAACTATGCAACTGCTGGAAAATCCATTATCTTAACCCTTTCAATATCCCTATGATGTAACTCACAAGTACATTCCAAGGTATGTTATATTGGCATGTATACACTGCATGTCAACAAAGCAGTGATTGGAATCACTTATTTATGTGAAGTATGCCGTATGGTATCATAACAGCTTTTTTGAGGGTGCATGTACATAGCAGCATATTTTTGGGTTTCAGCATATTAAAACAAACTTGGCAGACAGGATTAGAATTGATAGTATTTTTTACCATTTGAGGATAGAAAGCGAAAAGGTGGGGGTTGCCATGGCTACGTGGTTTGGCATCTGCCTCATGGTCAAAGCAACTCAAGTTGGTGAGGTTGTGGCAGGATCGATTTGCAAGTCCTCCTTCGAGCGATGGAAGGACACAAAGATTGAAAACCTGCATTTTTCAGTGACTCAATAGTCTCCTGGCTTCCTCTGGGTAGGGAAGCCCAAGATTTAGCCGTTTCATACAAAGACAAATTCATATAATATTTGGAGGTTCGATGTGTATGTTGCACACATAAAAGAACCCTTGGCAGTTCAAAATCAATGAAGACTAAGTAAAGTGCTGCTGTCCATGCAAAATTTCCGAATTCCATATCTCTACCCCCAACAATTCTCAGCAAAAACAGGCAGCCACTTAGAGCCAAGGTAATCCTACTTTCTTAGAATCGAAAGATTTTTAAAAAAAAAAAAAAGCTATTATAACGGTATAAATTTCTTTAGGGAGTTGCTCACAGAATGTGGTTCTGAAGAACTGGCAAAGCCTACAAGATAGATACATGATGTATTTTATAATGTTAGGTTGTTGTTAGGAAAGGGTGTCACACCAAGTAGGCAACTTGACTACTTCTGGCATGGATGATCTGTCAACAAATTTTAAAAGTTATGGCAGTTCTTTAGTCCCATCAATGCAGATCTTTCTGTGTACAATGTATACAATGATATTTGTTGCATTGCAAAATTTTCATGTAAAAAAAATAAAAAATATATAGTATGCCCAGCAGACTACATATTACATACAATGTAATTTATATTTGACTTGGACTCTTAGAAGATTAATGAGACAATCTTTAAATATATTTACACCATTTTGAATTTATAATTAAAACACTGAACTTTAAAATCAATGTTTGCAATGAATGTCAATTTTTATACAAAATAATAAAAATACAATCCATTAGGAAGCACCATTCTCCTATCTATAGCAAACTGCAACATTACAGTACAAGCATAGGCCAGCTTTCAGATCTCTATTATTCACAACATAGAGGAAAAATATTATAATATATCAAAATTTGTGCATTTTTGTTTTATTTTAAAGGGCCCATCATTGACATTTCTCATCTAAAAATGTAGGCCTGCGAGATCAACAAATTTACTACAATTTCATGAATTTTTAAACGTGAAGGGAAATAAAAAAAAAGAATTCATTTGTCCTGATAATTCCCCTCCTAAATAAAACTGTTCTGAAGGAAAGATTGATGATCAACAAAAACTACATCATGTATAATACTGATGGCATAGATTTGATACATATATGAATTTAAAATCTGTTCAACAATCTCTGAAACATGCAAACAGGAGAAACACCATTTTGGCTTTCGAACATCCCAAACTTAGTAGCAGTAAGTTTTGAACAAGGAAAATATGTAATGACATAACATTATCTATGTTGTCATGAAATTTCTATCAAAAATGTCTATAAAATGATGCAAATAATTCTAGATTCCATGCCATATAGATTTTAAATTAATATGACTGGCATCACGACTCTGTCTTAGTTCAAGGAGACATAAAATATGAAATGAACAGAACTACAGTATCATACAACTTTGAGATAAGATACATATAAATTTAGGACAGGGAATGCCACACATTACAGCAAAACTGAGAACAGTGGTCTGCCATTTCTTCCAGGCTGACCTGCTTGATTCTGCTGGTTACCCTGTTGCTGCTGCTGCTGTTGTTGTTGTTGTTGTAGCTGCTGCTGCTGATGTTGTTGCTGTGATTCAATATTCTGTTGCAGCTGGTGTTGTTGCTGTCGACGCTGATGCAGCTGGACACCCAAGCGCGGCTGCTGTGGTTGCAGAGGGTAATGCTGCAGCATGTGATTCTGTCGCAGAGCCAATGACTGTGGAGGATGACCTTGACCTTGGGCACCCACTAAGAATGAATTTAATGGCCGCGGAGGAGTTGGATCTGCCGAGACTGCCCCATGTGATGCATCGTCCAACCTATTTCTCCCTTGCCTATCTGCGGGTGATCCTGCATTGGACACATGTTGATTTTCTGATGAAGGCATGCTGGATGGCCGGCCACTTCGGCCAGAAGCTTCCATAGCTCGACGGGAATTCTGCAGTTCTTCCCGCCGACTCTGCAACAGTGACTGGTTGCCTCCCATGCGGTGTGAGTGCCAGCGGGATGTGACTCCTGAGCTAACCTGTGTGCTAACCTCCCTTACTGATGCTGGTACGATGTTGCTGACCAGTGGAGTAGTTGATGAGGTTGTTGGATGAGACGAGTTATTTCTTGTCTCACTGTCATGTCTGGCATTACTATTTGCAGATGTAGACAAAATGGCTTCAGCTACAGCTGCAAAAGGAGATCCCGGCGTTGCCAGTGTTTCAGATACAGTCACTTCTGTTGATGTCTGCGGTGCTGGAATTGTCGTGGAGGGTAGTAACAATGGCACAGGCAATGGTTGAGATGGCTCTGTTGAGTATACACGAGGAGACAGTTTGGAAGACAAATTCATTTGAGTAGTTGCATGGTTTTCCATATCATTTGAAGTCTCTGCATTTGAACCGGTAAATGGGATTGTTTTTGATGGCAGTTTCTTCTCTGATTCATTGGAGGCACTTTCTGAATGATTATACGACAACGGAAGCGGTATATTTTTCCAAGACATATTTGAGTTTTTGCTGCTTGGAGATCCAGGTTGTCTGTGCTTCACAGATTTGGGAATGGCCCCTTGCTCAATGTATTTCATGGCAGAACTAGAAGAGGCTGCCCATTCCCGCCTGGGAGTGTGCTGTTGGTTTGCTGAAACCTGTGCATCTGTGTCGTTGTTTCTTTGGTGGACATTTAGATCGTTGTTATGAGGAGAGCTACCGTCATTGTTTGAAAAAGGACTTTGAGCATTTGGTGAGCAAATGCGATGTGGGGAGAGTGCTGAGGCTCCACCTACAGGTCTAAAAGCCGAATGTGAGGAGCCAAAGCTGTTCTGAGGTGACTGTCGAGATGCGTTGGCAACTGGAGATGTGTTCAAAATAACTTGCACAGGAACTTTCCGAGCTGGAGCTGTGGATTGCTGACTGTCTGCATCACCAGCGGGGAGTGATGTGCCATTTGCACAGGCCTCAGTCAGATTGGAAGATGAAGATTTCGATAAATGATTCATTCCTGTCTCATCCAATATTCTGCCTGCACATGTGATGTTTTCATAACAAGGACCATTCTCATAAAAGTTTTCTTGTACAACGTGAGGAATATGCGCTGCTATTTGCGATCGTGACATGGGGTCCGGACTTTCTCCGGTTATGGCACATACCTCCGGTGAGACTGACAATAACCGTTCATATTCGCCTAGTTGGTCAGCTACTTGAGTATTAACATAACTTAATAATGGGCGGCTGGATCTATTTGAATCTTTCTTCATAACCATCGTTCCAGCTGCTGCTTGCATTGTCGTTTCATGAACAGCAGAATTTTGCGGAGATTCAGGAGACCGTACAGCATGAGAATGTCTTTCCATTCTCTGGTCATCTGCACGTATTCTTGCAGTATGTGCAGCATTTGAATGTGAGTCATGAGAGGATGCTGTAAAATTGGTAGCTCTGTTCCACCTTACTTGCTCCTCATCTTGATCACTGACAGCTCTATGACCATGTCGTATTTCTACCATGGGTACCATTTCCGCCCCATCCTCATTGAAGTTTACAGCATCATAGCTATGCGCATCTGAACTGGAAGAATTTTCAGTATCAGACTCTGCACCGCTATCTGAACCCACCACTGCAGTGGCAGAGGTTTCCACTGCCTCATAAGGAGGTAGTTCCTCTTCATCAAACTCTGTCGGTAAACGTATTTTGGGGGAAGCAGAGGCTGAGCCACAGGAAATCCTGACACCCATATGAGCATGTCCCCCTGGCCTGCTTGGTCCTTGTCTCATTGGAGCAATGTTCAATCGGTCTCTTTCTCTACTATCACCTCTCATTTCTCTTCCCTGGCTGTTACTTCTATTGCTTCCACTTCTCCTATCTGGATGATATCTAACACCACAGGGTGACAATAAGTTACCATTAGCAAAGCTATGGGTAAACTCCTGGTGACTGTGTCTCTGTCTGCGTGAGTGAGAATGATGGGAACTAGTGGGTGGTTGATCAGACACAGTCCGTCTGTGTGAACGCCTGTATTCAATCTGAACTCGGTTTGTATCCACAAGATCAGAATGCCGTCGACTACCTGGATCACTGCTTTGAAGAGGTGTTCTGCTATTTGTCGACCTAAGACTGTTAGTATTTGGTGCTCCACCGCGCAATGAGCAATTTGTTCTCACCGAACCTTCTGGTAGGCCTCTGTGATGACGTCTATGTTTCGGTTTTTCATGATGTTCAAAGAATAGATATTTACAGCACACAATCACAGCTAAAACATTGCCAGATAAGCAAAAAACTGAAATCACTAATAGTGAGGCATGAACAAGGTTAGATGTTCGCTTGTTGTATTCCAAAGGATCAATACGGCTATAAAATCCACTGCTTAGTGTCAGACCTCCTGCAGACAATATCAGCATTGTCAAAGAAGTGAACATAGCTGTTACTGAACAGATGCAAAATGTTTTTACACTTGCTAGTGATTTTAACCTGGACACAAAGACTGCTGTTAATCCTGATGCTACAATGGTTGCACCACCCCACATACCTGTTCCCACATAGTGGCCCCATGAATGTGTCACAAATGCAATGATAGCAATGATCATGCTGGCCAATCCAAGAAAAAATAAAATAATTCCCAGTACAAATACTCTTGTAAAGGGAAAACTGGTGTGCATTTTCCAGCGGAGTGACATATTGTTTTCCTGACGAGAGATCTGACACCTTTCAAAATCCGTGAATTTCAAACTGCTTGGAACTTTGTTAAAAAGAGCAGAGATTGTTGTAGAAGCCACTCATAAATTGCATTAATTCCAGTAGAAATTTTTAACACACTGACAAATTCTATTCATTCTTCCATGTGAGAGTTTAAGAAACATGTTGTTTGTAAGGCACAAAAACTTTCTCAATCATGTTGATGGTAGATCTAACTGTGCTATGCTTGTTCACGAGTCCACGGAAAACTGATACTTCAACAACTTTATGCACCTGTCAATCTCTGAGAGCCAGTTTCCTCTCATGGCATGGCAAGAAATCAACAATTCACAGAACTATGCCAGTGACAACAGATGGTTTTATTCACCATTAGCAAATGTTAGCCAATGTCCAGTGATGACTAAAATGGTCTGAGTCATTTTACTCTTGAACTCATAACCCGATGAGCTCACCATGAACTTCTCTTGATGAATTCCCAGTCCCAGCCTCACCCACCATTCTCAAAGCGCGTCTGCCTAAATCTGGCTTCACGACGCCTCCACTCGAATACGCTACATCCTGAATTAAAGAATTCAATTCCTCTTCAACTTACTATGACGTATTATCTAATTTTTGACAAACTGTGGCACATATGCAATCCAAAGGGTTCTACACAGCAACAGTCAGTAAATTCCAACACAACGGTAGCCATTTTCAGTACCGATTAACCCCCTGTTGAGGTCGAAGTGTATCGGGCTATTTGATTGGCTGATAAAGTGGGAAATTACGGCAGAAAACACTCTTACAAAAACTCCTTGTAGCCAATTTATTATGGTCCATAACCAGGGACCATCAGTAATATGGTGGGTTTACAGTGAAATATTTAACACATTTTATACTGACGTTCTAAAGCAGTGAAATCTTTAATACATTTTATACTGACGTTCTAAAGCATGAGAGGGGAGATCCTTGTTAGCAGTTTGTGGTCTTTGGGATGAGTATCGCTGATGGTTGCTCCTCGCTGAACTACATAATAATGAGAAAGGAGGAGTGAAGGGGGGGGGGGGCAGTTGTTGCAAAAACTGTGCTGCTCATAAAAGCATCAGCTGCAAATTAAAACAACAAAGCTGCTTGATTCTGGTTCTGGCAGTTTGAGAAATTACTAGTCCCGATGAAGTTGCATTTTGTACCGCTGCAAACTAAGGCACTGATGCCGCCGAGATATTTTTACATAGATTCTTATCTATCTATAAGAAACACAAATGAAAGTGTAGAATGAGAAAGAAACTCACCTCACGAAAATCATACCTAAGCTTAAAATCAAGCCTACAGAGTAGCTAGGCAAATGTATCGAAAAAAAGAAGAAGACGAAGAATAAAATGAAGAAGAGAAATATTACTAGTGCACCATAGTTTCCCCGTGAACAGAACAAAAGACGGCGATGCAGCACGTTACAACTGCAAAAATATCACATACAAGCAAACATAATATCTTCGCTAAACTTGACACACATAGCTCACTTTTCCACCATTTATGGCGAATAATATCCTCAAACGGAAATTCTGAAGGAAAAAAAAAAAAAAAAGAAAAGAAAAATCAGTACCAGTTTGCCTAGCTTCGGTTTTGTTTGTCTGTCTGTTTCTTTTCCTGTTATTATTATTATTATTTTTTTAAAACCACTGTTGTTTGTTTGTTTGTTTCCAAGGTTCTAAATACAAAGACCAGACTAACGTTTTCCCACTATGCAATTATTGTTTAATTATGTCCCGTCTGTCTAGTGAAGGTGTTAATTTGGTTGCATGTGCAATGTGATGTCCTTGACTGATTCCGGGTTCATGGAAATCGAGAGAGGGAGAGGAGGAAAGACAGGGACGAGTCCAGGGCATCCTCGATCTCTGCATCTATAGTTTGTGAAAACAAGAGGCGATAGAATGCGATGACCAATAATAGCATACATTTTTAAAAAATGTAAAGTAAATGTACCGTTCCTTGACCCCCAAGAGGGGAAATTGTCTTGGCCATTTCAGACCGCGTCGCCGCAGTGCAGTCCCACTGTTGCCAACTTTCCCCGATTTACATCAGGTACCCATTTTACAGATGGGTGGGCTGAGGAAAATTGTGCGTTAAGTATCTTTCCTAAGGATACAACATGCAAGCATTGCGATTTGAACCACCGACCTCTGCTTCCAAAGGCCGCAGCACAAATCACTGAGCTAACACGCCACGGCACTTACTAATATAAATTGATAATATCATGTTATGCAGGTAATATTAGTCCATATTTTTTGGGATATGTCTGTACTGCGGTCTTGTCACATTTATTCCGGGTTTCTTGTCTAGAATCATTCCGCCCCCCCCCCCCACACACACACATACACACACACACACGCGCGCGCGCACACACAT
>JBCAUA010000012.1:2656990-2667613 GCA_038406235.1 Peronia verruculata | reverse complement strand
TTGGCAAGAGAATTCTCTCTTCACTTCTTATACACGGACACAATGCTGCTCAAAAGAAACATAGACTCTCTTAAAAACTATAAAGTGATTTAAATAATAATATGTCAATTTTATAGAGAACTAGAAAGACATACCAATCACGCAACATACAAGCAATTTCCATTAAAAAAAATATATTTTTTTTTTAAATTCTCAGTTTCACAGACTGAAGTGCTATTTAAGAAACATTATAAGAACCCATCTGCCTAGAGCCTGCATTTTTTTGTCTCCCAACAATCAGATGGTTAGGCAGAGACCACTGTGTGTATGTATGTATATATATATATATAGTAGTCTCCGCCTAAGAACCCGGTCGCCGGGAGACAAAGAAAGCGGGCTCTTAGGCGGACGGGTTCTTAGGCGAATTGAAAAGTTACGCAACCCATCTGATCACATGTTGTCGTCATTACTATGGTAAGTTGATCGTTACCCTTAATTAAAGATTTATCTATGTGAATAAGTATAGCCCTATTTCCTGGGTGTATATTATAATTAGATCTAGCAATTCCGGATCTCTTTAGCATATAGTTACATCATTATTGCCCAGTGTTTAAACCACATGTGAGTTTTCACATAACACTATCATTGATGAAGACATGATATTGCTTTGCCAGCCCATGGATAATCGCATGAGTGACTCAAGTGTTTACAGACCGACCGAAGCAGCAAAACAGCTGACCAGTCAGGAGGCTAAACTTACACCTTATCCACAAAGGCAATCACAAGTGCTGTCCCACGTGTTGTCAAACAAAGAAATGGTTACAGGTTAGTCGACAACGTGGCCTGATTATGCAGTCATACATCAACCATCACTTCCATTCCTTTGTCTACCTGTTCCCTCCACCCCCTTCCCCATTTTACTGCCCACCTTGCACTGTGCTTTTCTCTCTTGTGGACAGTATGATGTGGAATTATGTCATAAGTACTCGGGTATTTTGGTCCGACACCGGGCTCTTAGACGGATTTTTGTATTTGGGAGCACCCAGAGCGGGTTCTTAGAGGGATAAATTATAGAGGAAAAATTCTGTTTTTCAGCTGGGGCGGGTTCTTAGACGGACCGGGCTCTTAGGCGGAGGGTTCTTAGGTGGAGACCACTGTACCAATATGGTTTTTAATTTTGTCTGTATCTTTTCAGAGTTTTTCAGCTACTGAATTTAACAGCAACTGCTGTTTCAAAGTCTCATTCATTCAGTAATGCCTGAGTGATGTAGATAAATAAACTTTGGAAAGTCAGTTTATCATGATATCTTGTCGACAAATGGTTTGATACCTTAAAAAAATGTATAATACATTCAAAAAGTTTGACCAAAGTTGCCCTTGAGGCTTTAACAAATTTGGATGGTATTTAGCAGTAAACACGGTCATTCCGAGGAGCAAGTACCAGTGTTGCTGTTATACAGTGATAAGTGGCCTACATAATAGGCTACCATAGGATAATGAATATACATGTACTTTATATCTGTCTATTTTATTTTTCATCATATGACTTACCACAGGATCCTCTGGTTTCTTCTTTGCTAAATCTGTCAATCCCTTCAATAAAGTTGGGTTGACAGCCTTAGAGAGGTAATCTTTAGCAGCCTGACCTGTTGCCACAGGCTCCACAATGCCTGCGTGAAGAAAGTGACATAGAATTTCAATGCCACTAGATAGATATGCTCCCAAAATGTTTAAACATTTAATAAACAAGACAAACCAAGATTGAAAAATTCTTTTCTGATAAAAATGCTAAAACATAGGTAATATTCAGTTTGGAAAACCTGAACAAAAATAATCCAAAGTAGAAAGTCAATCTGTAGAGATGGTGAACCAGTGCTAAAGCAATTAACTGAGCAGTAGTTCTATAATTCAGAGGTTTTGTTTCAAACCATGAAGCCCCTTGACTCAGGTTAAATAGACTTAACTAAACAGGAATATTAAACCTGTAACATTCTGCTATACACCAGGGGTTAAAATAGTTTTGTAAAATGAGAATAAAAGAAGTATATCTTACAATCTGGGAAGAAGAATCTAATTTCTCTCTGTGAGCTGCTGAAGCTGTCACTACCATGAAGTGCATTTCTTTGGTCATCTGTACCATAGATTGCTCTCAAGCTGAAAAATCAAAGAGATCAAATTTGAAATTTTAAAACAAAAAAACTTGATGTAGACAGAAATCTCAGCGAGAGTAAGCCTACAGAAATTCTATTCTGTGATGTTTTCACTGGCATTTGAAGAAAAAAATATAAACATCAGTTCTATTGCACTATAATAAAGAGGAAAATATTGTCAAAAAATGAAACAAAGTGAGAAGTGATCTGTTCCTCTTTACTTGGACGTGTTATACATAAGATAAAAAAGTGAACAATGTTGATGCTTGATACAAACACAAAGTTGTGTACGGATGATGTACTGAGTTTTAATGAGACAGGCTGGCTTGTTCATGACTCATAAACTAAACTACATGTACTATTAACTATCAACAGATCATTGTTTTGCTTTTGGCCTTTTTTAACCCTTGTGCTCTGAGGCTACCATGACCAGTACATGTATGACATAACTGTGCAGTGTTCTGACACATTCTGAATCATCACTCATTCCCCTTGGCAAAACGTGCCAAGATTCCAAGCTAGTCTTGAGACTGATATATATCCTTTCATAACAGACAGCAAACCTGCCTTCTACTAAACCCATTCTTTTTATAATCCACTCTTGAAAGACATATACTCCGTATGTCTTCATCTTTAATTTTACAATGAACGCTATATGCACTGTAAAATGAAAGAAGTATATATATAGTTTCTATCCACTAATGATGACACCTACCACTCTGGATGTGTTTGTCTGGCTTTGATAGTATTTGTTGGACCAATGAGCTCCCGCCAGTAGGAAATAGCTTGATCTTTGGCAATCATAAGGACGATGATGGGACCACTGCTCATGTAGGCCACAAGACTGGGAAAGAACAGCTTTCCATAGTGCTCAGCGTAAAAATCACTGGCCTGTTCGGGTGTAAGGTGAACTCGTCTTTTCTGAAAAAAAAAAATAATAATAATAAATCATACTCTTATGGACTACATTGAAAAACTTTTTAAAAAAAGATATCAGACAACAGCAAGACTCTGAAATCCTGCATCTGCCATAAAAGCTTATACTTTCACCCACATCTGTCATGAAATTCCAACTTTAACCATGCTTAGGACTTAGGACTCAGTTAATGATTATGTCTCTTTGATGGACTGTTCAGAGCCCAAAATATGACATACAAATTCTGTTCTAACTTTATAATACATAAATGCTGGAAATTGACGGTCCGATCTTGCCCCACTACCGTTCCTAAAAGAATTCGAACCACGGCAATTCAAAATTAAATGAGTAGAGATACAGTTGCTACTTACTTGCAGTATGGCAAAGCCGGATCTCAGTATAATGTCTTCGATTTCTTCTGCTTTGTGGAGTGCATCAGGTTTGATAATTGCTAGAGTTCGTTCTACATAAATATGTGGTGCCTCCATGGTCACCTGATCATCTGCTCCACCTGTCATTTTGATTTGAATTTGCTATCGAAAAAGACTAGCCTAGGCTAAGATGCTTCTTCCTCCGAACTCACACAATCGACAAGCCGTTGCCAGGCGATGTCTGTTTTTGTCTCGCGGGATCTCGCTTGTAGCGTCTCAGCAACGAGATTGTTTGAAAAGATGGCGGCCTCACTTGCAGACAACTCTGGACATGACACAGGCGTCCGAATACAGTGACTGAATTCATGATGCATGAAACGTAGCACGATCTCAAGCTAAACGCGACTTCTTTGCACACGTGCTTGAAAAAAATAAAGGATAGCTAGAGTCCTGTAAAATAACAAAGCATGGATTTCGTGAGTGTTAACAGCTTCGTTCGACGAATAGATCTTTGCCTCGACATCTGTTGAATAAAACGATATAGGATTATAGGCCTATATTCCATGGATCTAGACATTATATGATAGATTACAATGAATATCATATCTAAATCTAGCCATAGACATCCAAATGTCGCCATCACACTGCATCCATGCCTCAGTTAGTGATTACTTTTATCTTTGGCTGGACAAGATGCATTTTCAAAACTAATAATTTACACAAATTTTATTCCATCTGGACATCTTGACATGATCAATCTATGTACTAATTTCAGCCACCGCCCATATTTTGGGACGTCACCACAATGCATACCCTGGTCTTGAGTACAACAGAATGGCTGTAAAATTGATAGTCGTTTGCCAAAAATTTATGAGATTCATCCACATGGAGCTAAGCAAAGGATATCCTGGTGTCACTCTTTTGACAATTTCTGATTTTAATATTTTATCTTAACTCAGGAGAAGATCTTTGGGAAGCAGTTTTGATTTTATAGGATTTAGATTACCCTCATTTTAGTTGATAATTCCTGTAATAATAGCGGGTACTATTATGACAGATATGTTGCTTGAAACCATGCCATTGATGGAGTATTCATTTCATGTTTTCTTTTTACCTGTTGTATAGTAGCCTACAGTATATATTATTATTTTAAAAAACAGTTTGCCTTTGAGTATATTGACTGAAATAAGTTTTAGTCACCGTATAATTCAATGCGCTTCTGTTTTGTTTACAGGGATCTGGGAACAGAAAAGCTTCAAGTAAGTTCATAGTTCAGAAAGTAAAGTAGACAACTCTTAATCCATGTGAATTTCAGTTTGACCATGAATTACAAAAATCTAGATAGTTGAATCTTGCATAGCATTTTTTATTTATCTTAAAATTTTTAAAGAAGACTGAAAAAACATGAATTTTTGTACTGATTTACCAGATGTATCGGTTGTGGACTTATTATTTAGTATAATAGATTACACATTACACAGTGAAAATGTGACTAGTTATATTGATATTTTTTTCATATTTTATGGTTATTGTTTTGAAAATTTAAAGAATAAAAAAAATCACAAATATCTGATTATGATTTTGTCATATATATAGATGTTCGTTTGAATTTGAATATGTCTTTCAGAAAAAAGCAATGATGTTCTTGATGATTTGCTCGGAGATTTATTGTCAGAGGGTAAGTAACATGGATACAACATACAGACAGCAGGAATAGCATCACCTTCTAAGATCTTCATCTTTTTTTCTCTTCATAATCTTGGACTCTCACACCCTGAGCTGTCTTGTGATATGTTGTCCTAGCACCACTCATACATGTATCTGTTGAATTAAATACATCCAGTGGTCTGGTATTTAATTTATAGTATAGCAATCTATAATTATATGCTGTTACTTAAGTACACAGTTTACCCTTTTTTTCTGTTGTCATATTCTCACTACACCTGATATAGAACATACCAACAAACTGCTGGCTTAACTTATATGATTATTCAATTGTGATTTAAGCTTACCACAAGTGCAGACGTATTAATTTCTCAGCCAGTACAAGAAGCATGCTGTATTAATTACATGCTACAAAACACCCAATGATTTTGTAGACTAGAAGACTGCTCAACACATCAGCTCGAAGTTCAGCTTTGACAAATAATCAGATAGGTCAGTGTACGGGAGACAAGTTTATATGAAACTGCATTGAATTAGGTGATTTACCAAGCATTTGAACAGAATACATTCATTGAAGTGTGCTTTGTTCATGTCTCAACATTCTGCCCCTCTTACAAGTGGAAGACAACTGTTTTTTTGCATGGATTTAGTGGTTTTCTACTCATTCAGGAATTGTTTTCTAGCTTTTGTTGTTCTTGGAAGACTTATATTGTTTTTAATGCTTTACATAGAGATAATGTTGAAAGTCCATGGAAAATGAATTTATGAATGGTTTTAATGGTGTTGTTGTGATATGAAAGGGCTGATGTTTCATGATGTCTTTTTTCAAACTGAGGTAATGCCAATAAGTATGATTCAAATTTTAAAGCTACTAAATGTTTCATCCATTCTTTGTTATTTGATGTGTTTTAATCTTTACATTGTAGTAGGAATTGTTTTCACTGGAAATGGTAAAATAGAACAGAGATTGATCGAAAAATGAAAATGAATTTGTAATTTTAAGGCTTTTTCATAATCAGTTTTAATGTATTATTTCACAGATTCTCCAACAAAGAAGAAGTCTGGACCATCAGTAAGTTGAGACTGCAACACTGATAGCTTAATTCTCTTTGTAGAAGGTTACTCATTGTAGAGTAAGCGAGAATTAAGCTTGTCCAAGAAAAAAAATATTATGTCCTTATAGAAATAGTTTCAACAGATTTTTTATGTCAGATTTTATGTCTTTGGTCATCACTAATTGTAGAAAGTTAGAGAAGTGAGCTTGAAACATCTTGTGTTGTCCCACATCATATTGTTGTGAGAATAAGGTAATTGGTTTCTACTCTAAACTTGTCAGAAGAGACTACTGGAATGCCTGTCGTGCTCAAGGAATGAGTATATAGATCTAAATGACAATTAGGAACAGCTTAGACCAACTCCATTTACTTCCCAGTGCCTGGCATCAGAGGGAGTTGAGCAGACAGTGTCAAGACGGAAAAAGTCACTTTTTCATTCTTGCTTAAAAATGTACATCATGAAAAAGTACAAAAATATTGTGCTGTGAGGGAAAGGCATTTTTCGTATTGTACTAATTTTTTTGTTTTCTCTCGTGTGTGTCTGTGTTTGATCTTAATCATTTTAAGTAAAAAACAATTGTGTTTCTCTACTCTACTTCGTTAACACTCCTTTTGTCTGGCAAACACGGTGGTAGGGCAGGTCAAAACAATCTCCCATTCAATAAATGATGAGTGGTTTGTCAGTTACTACACTGCTGTTAGTTGGAAAGTAAATTCATATCTGCTTATAGGACAATAGATCTTTGAGCAGATGAGCTTCTCAGTATATTTGTGGTTAAATGGTTTTACATGATTTGCTGTTCACGTTGATTAACGTTGCATGCATAAATGCAACCTGTGGTACATGTTTACCAAAAATTTCAGTGTTATATAGTTGTGGCATAAATTTAATTGAGGAAAGTCTATCTTCTCCTCAGACTCCCACAAGACAAAGATCAGGATCTGGTAAAAGTGGCAAATCAGGGTGAGATGCTTTATATATATAGTACCTGAGTTATGGTCTGTTGATGTGTTTTGTGTTTTTACAGTAGAGTCTTTGGTGGGAATTCAAAACTGTTGACATACAGTTATATGGAATACCATTTCAAAATTTGACAATTTGTTTTGACACATACTAAGGTTCGAATACCATATTTACATATAATCACATGCATTTTGCAGCACATCATATTGATTTGTGATTTGATAACTTTTTTTACTGTTAGAGTTTACAGGTTTGGTTAACTAATGGAAGAAGTAGTGACTGTCATGGAATTGAAAGTTAGTATTTATGAAATTGATCACAGTCATATAGTCCCCTACAGTCTTGTTGTGGTTTAAGTTAAGAGTATGAGAAACTCCCTCCAGGTGGTTGAAAGGCATGTAGAGAACATAAAAAGTTGGAGTAGATTTGTTTTGTGTGTCTTCAGTATACATGTTTAGGTCTTCCACTAGACAGACTTGGATGTGGTATGAAATATTGAAATGAACTATTTGTAATAGAATTTTCAACAAATATAGAATACTTCTTATCTCTCTGATGATGAGCAGGACCAAGGATGAAAATTTCTACCAGTCTCTGGCCGCTATGGCAGACAGTGACGCAGCTTCAGACATCTCTGAGGCTGACGTGGATAAAGTGGCTCATTCTATAGGCGTAAGCTACTGTTTTGCACATATTTAAGGTTTCATACAATCATGCTGCATTACAAGCTGTTAGGTGTCCATGAAGTTTGAAGAGTGGGGAAAAAAACAAAAGGTCACAGAGGCTCATGAAATTCTTAAGTATGTAGAAGGTCAAAAAAGTCATTGGATTTATGGATGAATCATTGAAATCTATTTTTAAAAAAAAGTATTGCTGTAGTTTTACTGGTAATTGATTTTGTCCTGCTTCATTTTGTATTGTTTATTTGCAATTTTTTGTTTATCACTTATGACAGTTTGAATTTACCCTTTGTACTTTTAAAAAAAAAATTGTGATATATATTGTTTACAGGTCAATGTAGCCAAATCTCAGAATTTCCTTGTTAGAAGATATTTGCAACCGGGTAGATTTGAATGTTGACGTGCTAGGTGTGTGAATTGAGTGAAACACCCATTTGTTTCGCCAGGGTCTGGATGACATGGATGCTGATCTGTTTGGAGACAGTTTCCACAAGAAAAACAGCACAGGACGCTCAGGAGGCAAACCAACCACCCCTCGCCGCAGCACACCCAAATCTAAAGGATCAAAGTCCCCAACCAGAGTCCAGGTGGGTCAGATATTGAGTGGGAAAGGTTGTGTGCAGCATGACATGATGGAAATTACTTGGGAGTTTATGGACTTAATATATTTGGGAGAATTAATACATTCATGAAAACTCACTTGTATAACAAACATCTGAAAACGAGCTCACGGTGATACATGGCTGGCCATCATCAACACACAGGATTAGATCTATTCTGTCACAAAAATTTATTTATTTACTTTTTTTTTTTTCATCACCTGGCATAGTTTCTTGTTACTCTGACCTTCTTGGGTAATTCACCATGTTATTTATAGAACACATAACAAAGCCAAAACTTAAAAGCGTAATTCACTTTCCCATATATCTTTAGCTATCAGAACTACAAGTACCCAGGTAGATTTTCTGTCATACTAGAAGAGAACCTACAGCCTCCATGGGAGATTTTTTAAATATGTAAGCTTTTGTCATACCGATACTGCCCAGCAGCTAACAGTGTGTGGCAAGCGTGCACAAGTTGATGTTGGTCGTTCGAATGATTAAACTGAATATTACTCAGAGAAAATGTTTGGTGTTTTAAACGCATCATTCTATTATACATAAACTTCGGATCAAACACTATTCAGTTATTATCACCATTTTAGAATGAAATTCACCTGTCCACTGGTGATTCTGCCCATTTTGTGAAATTTTCTTAGTGCTTGGGGAAGAAATGTGCATAGCAGTGAAGGCATTAGTAAGGAAAGTTTACTTTCATGCTCCTGTTACACACTAAAGTAATGAATAGCTTTTTGCTCAGTGAAAATGTAGAAATAAACATTTTGAAAATTTTAAAAGGTAATTTTTCAAGATGCATTCAAGCTATTCCACAGCTACAAATTGTAGAAGAGAGATTTTGATCAGAGCATTAATGCTGTTGTGTAATTTGGTGAAAGATTGGAAGAGCCTGTTATTGGTAAATAAAATTCTGAATGTTTTGATTGTTTTTGACTTTGTGGGAAACGCTAAGATATTGAGGATAGGTGCCCTTTGCAAAGGTGATGAAAATTATGATCAAAAGTCATATTGGAAATTTGGACAAGAGCAGGAGGAACAGGTATTAGTGATTGGTCCTCCTTCATTTTATGTACTGCATTAACCCTCCAAGTGTCATAAACAGTCTGTGGTGTCAGAGAAATTAAAGATTTTACCGTATGTTGGAAAATGCTTAGAAACGGGCATACCAAATTAAAGTAAAGGCCCCAGCACTATACATTTTCTGAAAGTGGAATGAATGAACTACAACATGATCAATTTTTTTTTTCTGATTTTTTTTTTTATCTATATATTGACCTTGACCATGACCCATTGACCTAATAATGAATCACAGTACGACTGTTTAAATTGGCCTCAAATTTGTGGCCAATTTGATCGGATGTTAATACTTACAGGGTTAATACTTCTCTAGGACATACAATAACTTTATTGTTGCAAATGTTCCTTTGCAGTCCCCTACCCGCAGTGACACACCCACCAGTCCACCAGGCAGTGCCCGGGGAAGCCTGAAACGTAAGCCTGTCAAGCCGCCATCTCCCTCCAGTACGTCCACCAATCTCCAGACATCCTCCCCACCTCAAGCCCAGCCTGAACACAAACCAGGCACTGCTCCAGGCAAGATGACAGGTGAGGCAGAATAAGGATGAGCAGATGAGCATTCAACTCTCATCTTGTCACGATCATTCCATAATGCTCTAAGTCATTTTTGTCAGGTTCTGAGTTGTAATGCTAGCCATAATCACCACTGTGGATAGTTAATGTTACAGGTTATTATTTGTTTCATTAAATTAATGAGGGACTTTCAACTTTAGTTGCTGTTCCGAGTTTTTGGTTGTTGCTGACTTCCTACATTTGGCTGCTTAACCCTTTGAACCCTGGTGCCCTAAGCCTAAAATCTCCTCTCCCCTGGGCTCCTGGGGAAAATGCGCATTTTCCATAGGCGAATGGGATATGCTCAAAGTAACAATATATATGGACATTCTATCAAAATAACCAAAACTCAGTGGGTAACTGGTCCTACCTGGATTATCTCCAATATTCCACTTTATTGTGCCAGTCTTGGTAGCATGTGAACCCTTTCCTGATACATAGGTAACGCCTACAATAACCGCACCAAAATGTAGTTTTTGTCAGTTTGTGAGGCACATCTTTCTTGGGGACTGTGGGGTTATCCTTACGAAATTTGTTATGCTTATAAGCACAGACAACACACACATTGCTGCCGGTGGCCTCTGGAGAACTTTCTGG
>JBCAUA010000012.1:2632627-2656890 GCA_038406235.1 Peronia verruculata | reverse complement strand
TTAAATTCAGTGCTAAACCAATAGTTTCAGCCCACCAGCCCTGCTGCGTAACGACCTTGACCGCGGCGTTGCACAGCCCAATAGCACTGAAGGGGGAGGGGCGCAGAATTTTCCAACCTTTTGCCAAAAACGTTTTGACATCCCTGAATACATTTTTCTTAAGGAATAACATTTTGAAAAATCCATTTCTGTCCACCAGGCTCGATTCATGAAGAAAGAGGGACGCCAGGACAAGATTGCTGTCATTGTAGGAGCTATCACTGATGACATCCGTATTCACAGCCTACCCAAACTCAGGGTGAGCATTTGATGCTCTTATTTTACTGTTTCTGTTTCTTTGTCATTTGTTTGTTACGAATGTTTTTACTTCAGGGGAAATGGTTTTTAGTGACTGTGTGCGATAATTGTGAAGGCTAGCATTTGATTTGATTTTAATGGTTATCATCTTTCAGCAGTATCCACCACAGAAAAAATGAAGTAAAAATAAAAAATATAGACATAAATGTCAAATTCATTGAAAGTATTTTTATGCTCTTGCCCAAAGATATCAGCATGTGATAAATTTCCTCAATAGTAAACTTTCTGAGTATTGTTCTCTGCTCCTAGTTTGTGGGCCAAAAAAGTATGAATTGCAGATCTTGATAATGAGGTATTTTGAGGTCAATGACATGACTGAGGGGTTGTTGCTCACAGAATGAATTGTGCACATACGCAGTGCATGGGTTTTGATGAATGAAGAGCATTCAGACATGTCTTCATGGTAGAAACAGATTTTTGTGTTAACAATGTAATGATCTCTCGATCATTCAAGTGATTAGGAAATAAGTCATTGTCTATAAGAGTTTGATTTTACTGTGTGTGAGAGGGATGCACTGAACTTTGCTAAGGAGGAATTTTTTTGCCAGTTTTAGGGCTCAATTTGAATGACAAGGAGCACTCAGTTTTATGTTTTCCTCCATCTGTTTCTTGTAGATTTGTGCTCTGCGCATCACAGAGGGTGCTCGTGGTCGTATCTTGAAGGCTGGCGGAGAGATCATGACTTTTGATCAATTGGCTCTCAGGGCACCCAAGGGACAGAACACTGTGTTGATCCAAGGTGAGAAACAATTGTTGTAGGCAATTTGATCGGAGATCGGGCATGATTTCTGTGAAAATGTCATTGTGGAAATAGCGCCGACATTTGGAAAATGTTGAACATGATCAAAGATTGATATTTTCCCAGTGTGGATTTTGTTTCCTTGTACACGTTCTCTGGTGTGTCACACCATTTTGAGAAAGGACCCATTTCAGTTTCACACAGAATACATTTTTGTGTGCTCGTTATATCGAATATATTTTCTTGTGTGGGGTATTCGTGTTGTTATGGAATACATGGTTCAATGTTATTTTTGTCTCTCGCTGCACAGAATGGCATGGAAATATGTTCATCTGATTATCACAGTTTAAACATTTTGGATGGAGCAGTAAATTTTTTTTATTTGTGAAGTACATAGAGGGTCATGGCGGGTGTTTGCATCACCTGAGTCCGCATCATGTCAGACTGCAACAATTTGAACCAAAATTGGTTGATCTCAATAGCTTTTTATGTCTGAAGGAAATGTCAATTTTGGTGCAGTCTGACAAATACACTTAACAGGTGGCGCATTGACCCTCTAGTCCTGTATGTATGATACATGTTTTGTTTTTCAATTACCAGACAATGAGAGCCATTCAGTGGTTTTAATTATGTGGCTGTTTATGGTTTTGCTTGTGAAATAGCTGATACTTAAGAGAAAGCAGTTATACAAATTTGATTAAACACATCATGTGAAGCAGTGTTTGGTGGCATGGCAAGTTTCATAGCATCAAGACAAGTATAGGAAATGGATGCGTTTGACAATTTTCTATGTTTTCCATTCATTTGTGATTTTGTATTGATTTTCAACAGGCCCACGTAAAGCTCGCAAGGCCTACAAACACTTTGGATTGGCTCCTGGTGTGCCCCACAGCCATACCAAGTACGTATTATACATGGATTGTGCAACTCTGCAAACAAAAAAATATTGTTTGGACCAGTTAATTGCCTTTTGCTTTTTACTGTGCCACCCACCACGACGCCCCCTTTTTCCCCTCGTGTTTGTATGGGCATGCCCATCACTTCTTTAACCCATTCAGTACCGCTATGCTATGCGTTGTCATTACTGTTGTTTTCTTTATGAACAGATATCCGGCCATAAGTACGAGATCTCATGGGAACCTGGTTTAGTTTACTCAAGGGAAGATCGCATGAAATATTTTAATAGTTGACAAACGGATGGTGGAGGACCATCACATTATGATGGTGAAACACATTTTTCACATGGAAAATGCAGTTGATAATAAATCAGATGTACATCAAAATTTGAGCATAATGTAGAAGAAGAAAGTCTAAGTGATGATGACAAAATTAAATTTAGATCTAGATGTTAGTCTAGCAGTAACAACCTCAAGATCTAGATTTCTGTTATGAAGCTGGTACGGGTGCAGTCTGAATTTTAATGATTTGTCACTGTTATACCCCAAAACAAGTATTTATCATATACAGCGTTGATTTCTCACGAGAGACAAAAATGCTTAACGTAAAACGTGTATTTTGTTTTTTTCTACAACCACCGGAGGCTTTATTCCAATTATCTCCCTTGTTCTGGTACTTCCAGTGCTCAAAATGGTGTGAGGCCTGGTACTGAATCGGTTAAAGATATCTACAGAAGTGGTGCAGTCATATGGGAAACTAAAGTATTCAGCCTTCTATTTCATTGGCAGTAATTTGTGTTGTTTGAGCATATTTTGGGTTTTAAAGTTTTATTTTTGTTTTATGCTGTTTATAAAAAAACAGGTAGAAGGATTGTTTGGCTTTTTCAACCCTTATTCATTCTATTAATGTTTTTTGTACTTTTGTGAACTCATTTCAGACCAATTGTCCGCTCCAAGGGCCGCAAATTTGAACGTGCCCGTGGTCGCAGAAAGAGCAGAGGTTACAAGGCCTAAATCAAGACATTTTAGTGTCAGTACTGTGTTACAGGTTTATTCAAATAAACAATTTCAGAATGTCCTGAAGGTTGTCTTTGTTATTGTATGCATGTACATGTGTAAACCTGGTGACCTTATACTTGTAATCTCTCAGGCTGGCATAAATTATTGATCTGTTCATCAAGTCGTCATTTATTCAAACATTCATAAAATAGAAATTAGTGATTAGCTGAATTTCTCAAATTTCATCCAGGCATTTTCCTGCAGACTGAGATCTGATGCTTGTTGTTATACTGAAATTAGTGAAATGCAGCCATTTCCCCACAGAAGGAGATCTCATTGCTTATTATACTGAAATGCAGCAGCTAGGATTGTGTCTTGACATGTATCATTTGTTTCTGGGTTAGTTCAAAAGTTGTTACAGTTTGAGGAAGAATACTGCTAAATTAGGAAATTATTTAGGGGAAAAAAAAGTATGAACTCACAGTAAAATTGTTTATCATCTTTATACGTTGCAAGTCATGAATATCAAAACATATAATATACGTACTCTTGATTAAACTCCTAGTGAAATTCCAGCGATTGTGAAGAGAACTCAAACCGTATGATTATTTACCTGCAAGACTTTGGTTCAAAAACCCTTCACCAAATATGACAAACTACAACACTGAATGAATGATGTACATGTACAGAAATTGTTCCAGTTAGATCTGATATGTTGGTTGGTTGTGATAACATGGCCAAAAACAAATTGAGACAAGACTCAACATGAAAAGAAATTGCGAATAATGCAGGACAGGGATTAAAACATCAAACAATGAGCCTACTTTGGTACTGAGATAAGCCAGTCATTAAAAAATGAATGCAATTCAAGTGCTGCTCTAAATAAAGGTAATTTCTAAGAGCTTATGCTCTGCAAACTTGCAGGAAAAGTGACAAGTTTGTCCAAGATAAAAATTACAGATCACATACCATGACACGAATCATATTGATAACTGATGGGTTGAGCCCAAACATTACAAAAACCAATGGTGTTTAACAGTTACAAGTTAGGCTGTCCCCAACCGTTGTATTTTAAGATTTCAACAATTCTGAACTTAGCTTTGAGGATGAATCATTGGTCTATGAGTATGACCAAATATATGATTCAAATGTTAACTTTTCTTTCAATTTTAGTAAAGCTAATATGTTAAAGATTTTTCACATTGAAACAAACATAAAATCACTTATATGTGCAAAAATGGGGAGTGGGATTGATGTACTGGAGTGGTATCATTCGAATCTGCAAACATACAATACAAAAAGCAAAAACTGGCCTGGTATTTCAGTTCCCAGTTCCTTTACATATCTATAGATGCAAGAACTTACACAAATTCTTACAAAAAGTTACAATGCAGATTCCAAGTCCTCATTGGTTTTCCCACCAATTCAGTGTTTGAAATTGCAGCTTCAAAAGTAAACATAAGAGATGATGTCATCATTACTAGAAACTAACATTAAGAAGGCCAGTTGGCTAAAACATTAAAATAAAAGCCAATGCAGAGCCGTGTGTTTTTAATCAAGCTGTGAAACCAATTATCATTATGAGTACTGTGTAAAGCTGTAATGTTGGTCATCTACTAATTACATGTACATCAGTAAATATGTACATGAATATCGTGAGCTCAGTTCTTTGTTGTCCTATCTCCATTTTGGACGATTTGGAGATAATATATGTCATTTGAAAAAAGGACAGTAAATCTACCAGATACATGTACTAGTCATTTCACCTATCAGTACTTGCCCGAACAGGTAGATTTTGAAAATCGTTTTGTCCTATCTCCTGTGTACAAAAACAGTTGCTTAACATAAATCATCAATTTTCTCAAATGTGAAAAATGGAGACAGGGCAACAGAGAACTGAGCTCACGATATGTATGTCACCTGCTTAAACATAAATATGTAGATCTTACTATAGTACATTACATACATGTATGTGTACCAAAAATTGATGAAGTGATAAGAATTAAGATGCTATGATTTGTATGTCTCAGCTTTCATCTAAGCTCATCTTGCATTCGAAAGAATTTCCAAAGTGCCAACAAATATAACTTATCATGTTGCTTACGCACTAATACATGTAGGCCTACATGTGATAGTGGGATTTGCAATCACTGAAACCAAAACCAATAAAATTCATTGCTGTACCAACCTCGGTAGTGATACATACACATGTACATGTATTTCACCGAAGCTAGAATTTACTACAAATAGGCTCACATGTACTAACATCTGAAGCCAGCAACTACCGGCTATAGGACAGACCTGTGATGTAAGAGGTCATGTCCTGTTTACAGAGAGAGATACTGTGTATGGATAAAGGGGTCATATGAGGGTCAATTGTTCAACTTGAAATCTTCAACAAATTAGTCAGATCTTGAAAGAACTAGATCTATTATTTCTTCATAATGCAAGTTTCATTTTAAGCGTTTTCTTAATACATGTGATTGTTTTAGAGTGTACTACACACTACAGTGGACTTAGACACCTGTCTTTGCTTTCTGTTACTTGGTTAGATATAAGAGGCTGAATAATGCACACCTGCATTTAGTATGTATGCCATATTGCCAACACAGGAATCTATACCACTTTAAATAGTACATTATACATGTAATGATAATATGTAGGGCTGCAAAAGTAAAAAAATCTGTAACCCTAACGGTAATGCATGTACAATGAACTTTTGAACTCTGGAAAAGAAGCTTTAGTTAATTTCAAGGATAAATACACCTACATAAACATTCACTTCATAATGGGATAACAAATAAATGTTTGTACACTTATTTGCAATTTTCCTTCTTTGTGTGTGTGCTAGTCCAAAATCAATTCTAAGGGCATTTTATTTGTTGTGGTCTCATAAATTGTGTCTAAATCAGAATCCATGTCAAGTGCCAATGTGTACCGTTAATGACTAATGTGTCTTTCTCACTGAAGTAGCCTGTTGTATGAAAAGGGTGTTGACTTGCATGAAAGAAAAAAAAATATTTAAACATACGTCAAGGATTGAAAAAGGGTTTCATCAAATTATATTATCCATGACCAGAAGAACATTGTGTGCATGTCAGTCAGTACATGTATTAACTCTTTGATTGCCAAGACTACAACTAAAATAATTTTGAGACGTTAGCTCAACTATTTAGATCTGGCTGCTACAAATTTCATCAAAGTGAACAAATATACTGCCAACAATAGATATTTTAACAGTTGGCAGAAATTCAATGATTTTCATACGAAAGAGACAATGAAATAAAGCATATCAGGACCCTGGCAGCGAAAGGGTTAATCAATGTAAAACTACATACAATGTGCATTTAGTACATCAGATTCCAGCTTCTGTATGGGATGAAAAATGATGAAAGAGCAGTGGGTATTTACATTATTAGTTACTTAGCATACGTTACTACACATCACATGAGCATGCTAACATATGGATGATTGAGGGGAAAAGTTTGAGATCGTAATACACTACTTACAGCCTGGATTTGAAAAAAAAAAAAAAATAACCTGGAAATCCTAAACACAAAGGCAGACCATCAACTACTCAGGTAGGGACAATTTCAATAACTATCTAATACATGTAATAATAGTAATAACAGAATATTCATATAGCGCTTATCCCTCTAAGTACTTTACAATCTATAAATTATAAAGTGTGCCAAAACTGTATACTAAAATAAATGTAAAAGGGGCAGAAATGGTCTTCTCTTATTCCTCAAAAGAGTCAAAAGACATAGCTGGAATGGCAGACAGTTTCCGTGACAATACTAATACATGTACATGTACATGTACATTATACTAACACAGGTGTTTTAAGAAATTCAATTTTATCTTATATCACGGGTTTCAAATACATGCAACTCACTGTACATGTATACTTGTGTATGATTTTGGAAGGGGAATCCAATACAAAATGTTAAACGTGAATTTTTTTGCCCCATAGACTGCCTTGACAATTTTTTGGGTTTAAAACTGCCACACCTGCCAGCTGCAGCATGACTGGCTATGGAAAATCATCTGGGAATCATTTGGCAGGAACAGGATAGATAATCAAACATGAACGACAAATAGAATAACAACCTGGCGACCATCAAGCGGTCTTTTGAGAAAACCCTGTATTGGTATATACATAGAGATATGTGCTGTAGTTCCACTGATCTGTATAGTACAAGGATTTGGAAAGACTGGGTCGACAAAAGAGAATACAGAAGAGCTCATTATCGTAAATGCAGATGTTTCAAAATGTGTGATTATTGTAAATGTAAAGCATGAACTTGAGAGATGGAGTTTCCATTTAACAACATGAGCATCAATATGATAAAATGTCCACAAATAAGAACAATGTCTAGTGTCAGAAATAATATGAGATGTGACACAGTGAAATCAAGCTCTCATCGAATTTTGAGCATATGGAGTTGTTAGTATAACTACTGTGAAGATTATTCATTTCTCTTTCTGTGTGTGCAAACAAAAAATTCTGTTCTTCCACACATAGAAGTTGAGATATTGGCAATTAAAGATGATGGGGTGACCTGCAGCTGCAGCTGAACTTAGTGACAAAATGGGCAAAAACTTTTGTTAATCCTTACTGATCTTTCTTAAGCCATGCTACTTAATTACAATTTCTGGGCTCATAGTTTTACTCAATTTCATTCAGCAAATGTAATTCTGAAATGCATTTACAGATTGATATAGAAGGGTTCTGTGAAGAAAAAAATTGAGTTAATGAATTCACTACTGACAAATGTACAAGATTTCTCCAGTCGCCTCACTTTCATGAGCGCCTGATTTCATTGTGCTTTTTCATGCATAGAAATGACAGATAAATGTAATGTTGGATAAATGTACGACACTATGGAAAGGAAGGCAGCAGTTAGAGAACTGAACACTGTAGAAAGCTGACCGAAAGTTAGAGCAAGAATCACATTAAAAATGGATGGACTGATCCAGAACATCTATCTCTTACAAGCTGTGAACAGACTCAGCAATGCAAAAGCCAAATAATTACAGCATTCATATACATGATATAAGCACTGGTTTAATAGCTGAGACTGGCAGTCATATCAGGGGATACATGATACAGACCTAAGTGTAGAACAATAAAAATATCTAATAAGTATAATACTGATTTGGGCTATGGAGTGGAGTGTCCATCCCAAACACAGAAGAAAAAATTAATTTTGTATGTTGTGTAAATTCTGAAATCAACAATATTGTACCATACAAACACACACAGCTCATTTAAATGCTCCTTGCTGTCTGCAACAACAGCCAATACATCTATATGTAATTATCTACTGTTATCTTTTTCTCTGCATCTGACTGCTACACATGATTAAGCCATAGCCACAGTGCATCTAACTTTCACGTTGCAGCCGCATAATATTGTAGGCCAAAATCATTTCATTGCCGTGGGCTGTAGTGCAACTGGGTCTGACCACGTGGCCAGCCGGCGTGTCAGCTCACGTTTTCTGTTATACCAGCCTGCGCTCTTGCGCTTTGCAATTCGCAACATGACAAAATACGGCTGCAGTGTGAGAGTAAGACACAGACTGCACAGATGTACTGTCGCTAAAGCCTTAACAAAACACAAAACCTAGCAAATACTGTTCAAATATCAACTAGCCGCAGTGTACAATATCCTGATTTTCGAAAATATGTCTCATCATAAACATGCCGGGATGTTAACACCCTGGACCATTTCTTTCCTATTTTCTGATAAAAGCAATTTGAGAACAGAGTTTTTGAGCATTGATATCAAAATATACAGCAGTGGAGCCAAATCCAGTTACATGTATTTTTTTTATTTTTACTATTTTTAAAAAAATAAATTTCAATTCATGTAGACATTTAATACATGTACAACAAGAGTCTACATGTACTATGATGCTGAGTCAAGGTGGCCGTTACTGAAAGATCATATGTCTTGCAACCAGGGCAAATGAGTTGGAAGTCGCGCAAGGCAATGAAGATATACGGCTGTTTTTGGTCGTTTTTAACTACATTGTACTTTCCAACTAAGATACTAAATTTATTTTTTCACAAAGCTTCAATTTAACTTTTTTTTAATTTGAAAAAAAAAATCTGGTATCATAGTCGGAAAATAGTGAAAAACGGTAAAAAAAACAGCTGTGACTTGAACTCACCTGACACGACTTGCGACTAATTTGCTCTAGGCGCAAGACGTATTATAATAAATGTAAATATCACATGATTACTCAATGCCCATTCATACTCAGAGGTAAATCGAAGGATAGAACACACATAGCTACATTTACAAACAATGCTAAGGAATATCTGAAGTGTTGCCAATTTCATGGGCCTGACATGCTGTCTCTAGATTGCTATGTAATAACAGGCTGAAGTTTGTGAGCAGTTGTTGGATGAAATTAAATGCATAAAAAAAAATACCGTAATGACATTAATTTTTCAGTTATTCAAAACTACATGTATTCACAAATATGTATAACATAAGATATATATATATGACAAGAAGCTTGACGTTCCAAAACCCAGCATGAAAAGACATGTAAAGGGATTCCCAAAATGTTTTCTGTATGAGTTATGAGCAATGAATTCTTAGTTACCATAAATTACAAAATAAACAGAAAATTATACATCTATATCCGAGTATCTGCATGTCTATCTAACTCATACTGTCATACTCTTAAGTGGGCCATACACTTACATGCCAACATGAATATCCACACATTCAAATTTTCTCAACTGGAATTGATAGTGTGTGGTGAACTGATGGTGTGTGGGCTTGAAGAAGGCAATACATGTACATGTAATTCATGCCAGTGGAAACCAGCATGGGGACTCTCTAGCTGATTCTTTACATCTCCAACATATTTTTTTCCAAACTTCACTGAATAATTTTGACTTCATTATAAAACAAATCACACTACCTCCAATCTGGCACAAAGCATGATCACTCTGTAGGAAATGGTTCATGCCATGGTGTGATTATGCCATTCAGTTCGTATGGCATGACATGCTCTGGCCCTGACAAATTGCTCCAATGAATAGCTCAGAAATTGTAGAAAAATGTGTCAGTTCATTCATGCCATCTGAATGAATGACTTTCATCCACTTGATCACTTGGCATATAAGACTATGGCCATTCCATATCCCGTATACAGGCTGATGAAAAAATCTGTGGGTAAATAATAGTCAAAGATCTAGCAATAGGAGATTTAATACTCCAACAAAAACATTAGCTTTTAAAACACGTGTAGAAGAAACTTGTCTCAACTTGTACTTGTAGTAAAGTTACCAGCCTTCTCAGGCTCACGTTCTGGCACCGAGCAGGAATGCTCTAGATCTTGGCCTTGGCAATTAACATCAACACTGTACACATAAAGACGATCACTGATGCTGTCTTACACTTAATTATAGATCTTTCTGGAAGTGGAAAGCAACCAGAGCGATTGCACTTTTCAAATTCTGGGGAGGTTTCCTGGCCGTTCTAAAGTTTGTACCAGGGAAGAAGGAAATGGAATGACCTATACTGGCTTTAGTCATAAATGCTTGCATTGCTAAGCTCATCCATTTCAATTTCGTCCAACCAATTTCAGTTATACATGTACACATGTATCTACTTTTATCGATAGGGCAATGTATCTGACAGGCATTTCAAAGGATGAAACAACAATGATGACACCAGCAAACATTTACATCTAGGAAATTTTTGTGAGATTGCCTATTTGTCACCTGATCCCAGAAAATGAGTCTGTTGTTAAATACAATGTATTGAGAAATGAGCTAACATAATGTATGGAAAAAAAAAAAAAAAAATTAACAATAACATTTCTTTGCCAAAATATTTGCCACAATATTCATGTCAATGATAACTTCTGTGATCCCTGGATCTTTAAAGTGTGATTTTCTCACATAAAAAATTAATTTCTCCCATCTGATTTATTTCATCTGGTTCTGTGACATTTCACAGTGATACTAATAGCAAATGGAGATGTACTTCTCTGATAAAACAAGATTATCTGATGAAATTGTCTCAAGCAATACTGGCCTTGCCTCCAAATAGAGTATACAAATTGGTCCACAGAACTGTTTCATTTCAAACATGAAACTGGAACTTCTAGACTTAAGGTTGTCAGAAGTAACAAAAAACTGCTGAAACAACTGCTGGTATACCAGTGTTTCCCAATGGCATTTATTCCTACAGAAATGACACTTCACGTTCAGTGGCAATGTGTGACGAAAGCCTCATGCTGTTTCATATGACACATGCATTGCAACGAGTTTCATACACAAAGTGTTTATATTGATGCGACGAGTCTATCCATGTAAAAGGAAATTGAGCCCTTGACGTTTCCAGGGGCTTGGGATGAACGAAACAATCTTTGGGGACCCTTCCTTGATATATTATGAATGAGCAAAATCTGCTAAGCAATGCTAAGCAGAACCTTTAGAAACACCAACTGTACAGTAAATACCCATCATATAGATAAGACACATTCAAAGAGCACCCTGGCTATTCACAAAGAGCAATGGAGCGCGGCAGACAAGATGGACTAAGTACAAAATACATGCGGTTGTTTCTTTATGAGAACATATGATGATGATAACTGCTTAACAACTATTTCAATCTGAAAAGAAACAAAATGTGCAGAGATCCTCTTCTAATATTAATGCTATATACCGCACAGGACGAACTTCACTGAAGAACATTATATCATTAAAAAATGTGATGCATAATTTCATTCTAGCTGAGACATGGATACATGTTTTGTAATTCTGTTTAATTACATACAGTTATCTATTTGAAAGCTTTCTTCTTAGATCAATTACGTACAGTCATACCTAATTGTCCAGGTCATGGTAGAAGGGGAAGAAGAAAAGGGTGATCTGAATAACCATGCTGTGCCATTTATGTGGACCATATATTATTGGTAACAAATATTTTTAAGCTCATCTCCAAAGGGAAATGGGTAACGGTTCACATTTTGTATTTCTTTTTTTCTTTTGTTTAACTTGGCCTTATTCACATCTCTTTGACCAGGGGCAAAGTCTGTTGAATTTCTCAAAACCACTGAAAATGATGTGGACAATTGTGTTATTGACTATGACGATAGATTGTATCAGAGTATTAAAACTTTTTGTATCACTGCATCTCTCAAACTTTTCTCCTTAGAGAAATAACATGCTATGTAGATGCTCATATGCCAGTCAGCTTCTCTCTGTATGACAAACTTGTCAAACAAATAGATCTCCTCTCTTTCTACTTGAGAATTATGGTATCAGTACCCACAAAATCTTCCATTCTTTCCTCGCTGTTTTCATTATCCTTACATCTGTTGCAGTGTTCAACTCAAACTGAAGTATTCTGTGTGGTACCATCTCCCCTCTCCGTAATGCTGATCTCACAGTTACATCCGCAACATCCATGTTTTAACTCTTTTTTCACCTGAACTTGGGCGCGCTTACATTTAAGATGACACCATGAATTGTGTAACTGGCAGCTTTTTCTTCCCTGACTTTTTTTTGTATTTCATGATTCACATGGTGTGAAAAAAGAATGAGTGTGCCTGGATCTATAATAGTTCATCAAACAATATCTCATCCGATGTCACAATTTTCAATACTTAAGGTATGAAAGAGAACAGATACTTCTCAATGAGCATAGATGAATTATATAAAAAATGGTATTTGCTGATGATCAGTTGAATGGCAAAGTTTATCTTAAATAATTTACTGTCATAGAAAGCTATACGTGTTCTTGTATTTCTTATTTAATTGCCATCACTCTGGCTAATCCAGGTAGGATCTGACCTTGCAGTGCTGTGGGTTCAAACCTCTCCCCATCCACCATAATGTTGCCCTTGGTTAATTCCGGCTCTAGACGAAAAGCTAGCACTTTTACATAGTCCACATATGGCGAGTATACGTGGCCTCCCTGGCCAAAGGACAGAAACAGATTCAGGAGGGCATTTTTGGAGATCCCACCTCTCACCATCATCAGGTGTATGTGTCCATCGCACAGGTGGGCGTCTGGGGCGGCCAGCATGTCACTGCCCAGGTGTGTCTGATACACTGCGGTCATCAGCACAAACTCTCCGTCCAGCCTCACCCAACTGTCAGGCACTTCTTGGTCTAAAGGAGGTAACAATGGAGTGGGAACGGGGGCATAGTCGACCGTGTGCCCGTGGTAGGTCTCCTGCTCCACACCCACCTCCTGGGCATCAGACAGAATTGTCATTTTCCGAGTTCGCTCTGCCCTGCATGCTCCAGAATTTCCAGGTGATATCTCCGCATTGTCTTTTATGAGATCTGTTGAAGATGTATTGTTGGCTGTAGCAACACCCACAGCAGCAGTGGGAGTAGTTTCAGAAATATTTGAGGCACATGTATTGCTGACATTTCCTATATCACGATTGAGTGTCGCAGAAATATTTCCATTTGCGACGACATTTGAATTCACTCCGTCAAATGGATCTTCATTGCTTTCCTCTACATTACTTGTCTCTGTTTGATCAAGTCCAAATGACACAGATGGATCGTAATCATCAAGAGTGTTGTTTTCTTCATCTATAGAACTTTCCGACACAGGTCGCTCGGCACCATTTTCTAACTCCCCGTTCGCCACAATTCTGTCCTCTGCATGTCGCAGTTGCACCTCGCTGTACCCACTGGCACCCATGCTGTAGCTGCGCTTGGCTAGAAGTCGTGGTGAACTACTGCGGCTGCTCCCCTCAGAGTCCAGTGTGCACCTGCTGCTGTGGCTTCGCAAAGAGAATCGACGAATTTTGGTGAGAACTTTTGAAGAGTTGGCTGACTCCTTAGATCTGTACTCAGCGACAGGTAGGAAAGAAATGCAGCCCTTGTATGTACGGAGTTCTGAAAAAGTGAAATTAAATAAGTTAACTTAATATCTATATGGTATGAAAGATAAAAAACTGTGATCAGTTCAGAAAAAAAACAAACATTAAATATGACTGAAGTTGCACTGACAATGCTTCATAAAATCCAGTTTGCAATCTGGAGTTGTTGGAGTAAATTTTTTCAAATATGGTGCAATTAATTCAGACAGGCATTGAGAAACAGCTAATGACACCTGAAATTATGAAGAATATGCTATTTCATGGATCTGTCACAAAGCAGCAGCATCAGAAAGATGACTGGCACCTCAATCAATCACATTGTGCTCCCTGTCTTTATTACAGCATTAAGCAAATATACATAAACTGACGCTGATGGTTCAAACATACTTAAAATTCTTTTGATTGCTCCAACTGTGAATCGAGCCTCTCCCAGATTTCTGTATTTTTCACTTTCATAATCAATGTCAGCCATGATGCCCCAGGTCACCGACAGGAAGGAGAAAATTGAGCGATCTGGAATGTGAATGGCCACTAAGTCTGTGGGCACAACCTTGTGTTTCACCAGGACAAATGTGGAATGAAGAACTATGGAAGCATCTATGGGTTCTCTGTAAAAGAGACAAATACACATCAGTAAGGCTCACTCAACAGCGATTTCAATCAACAATTCAATCTACTCACAAACCGCACATTGTAACATTAACTCTGAAAGTGCCAAAGGTCGATCTGCTCAAAGACTTGATCAACAGATCCATACTTAACAATAGAGCTACTTTCAAATATACTAGTTGCAAGATAGATCTCTGAGTTTTATGTCGCTATTTGTGGCTCTACTGTCATTTCTTGGATATGTATAAACATCAGTTTAGAAATATGCATATTTCAGCAATTTCTTGTGACACTTTTAGGGTGAACTTATCATGAATATCAAACTGCTTTCAAGAAAACTAGAAAAATGTTTCACACTCTGTGTTTCAATACAAAGTCTTTGCAATATTATGTACAAATAAAACATTTGTGAGAAAAGAACACAGAAAAAGAACAAATAGAAAAAGAACAGGGCAAAAAAAAGAAAGAAAATTTACAGGGCAGCAAAGACCATCACATACATCCCTGATATACAAACCAGTACTGTGGGGAATCATTATATGTCTCCTGCCCAGGGCAAATGAGTCGGAAGTCAATCGGCGAGATTTCAAGTTACGGTCATTTCTAACTATTTTCCGATTGAGATATTTGTTTTCCAGGAAATGAAAATTCAACCTTTTCTAACCTGAAAAGAAAAATTTGGTAGGCCTATCTGAGTCAGAAAATAGTTAAAAATGGCTGTAAAGCAGGATTGCCGGGAGCGACATCCCATTCATCTGTCTGCACGCAAGACATATGATGGGGTCAGCTGAGATGGTTATAAACAGATAAAACAATCTAAAACAAACATAGCTGACAGTATGCAAAAGCATCTCGGGAAAATCATTTGGTATTTGTAGAAGCCACACTCACCCTGCGGCATAAGTTATGGCACAGCACAGAGCATTCCCAGAACCCCCAGGTAGACATCCAATGGGCATCCTGATGGATGTGGCCCAGTCGTCTCGTTGCATAATCCCGTTTATGGTCTGAAAGTTAAACAGACGACAGAATCACAATCACTTTGGCCGATCATGTCTGACCAATACTATCACTAATTCTTTTTCTTTCTAACCAAAGAAGAAACCATTTCATACAAAAAGAATTACCTTCGTTTTTGATAATAGTCTATTCTGAATATTTCAAAATTATATTATGCAAACTCTACTTCTTTCAAAGAATTAGGTGTAGAAATGTGTTCTATTCTGCTAAAACCTCAAAACTTCAAAGTTATACCCTGTTCATTTTTCTAGCCCAATCAGTAGCACAAAAAGTAATACATGTGCCAATGAAATAACAGAGCTGAACTATTACCTTAAAGTCTCCTTTTTTTTAATAATGTAAAACTTCATAAAAATAATGAGATACAAGGTGGAAACATTTCTCTGTCTATCCTGAAAATTTCACACCATGAAAGTTATGAGGTTTTATCAGACAAGTAACAATGATTGTTTTGCCTACAAAAATATTATACATATATATATACATGTTTAATTCATTGAAAAGCTGAATGCAAAAAGATTTGTGAGACACAAATTACATTTCTTTTAACTGATTTGTTTCAGACCTAGATTTTATGTCCCTCAAAAGCCCAATTCTGAATGTAGTTGATGGATGGATCAACTCTCTGCCAGGTTTCTGTCACAATCTGAGCCAAACAAATTTTTCAATTATAGAATTGGATGGAATCTAGCTTTCGCTGGAACAGCTCAACAGATTTCATATGGAAAGCTATTTCAAGATTTTACTGTAAGACCCATAACAAACCATTACGGTCAATTTGACAACATGTGTACCTACGTATTCCAATTTGTAGTATTAGTAGACAATGCAAAGAAAAAAAAAAAATCAATACATGTACATCATTCTTGCAAACATTTTTTCACCTTATTTCAATTTATGAGAGTAACCACTACCTGAACAATACATTATTTCTAGCATGTAATAAAAAAATGAGTGACAAACAAAAGCATTTGCCTACCTCAAATATGAGACCGTCTCCTGAAATTATGACCACTCCATACCACTGTGATAAATTCATGGTCTTCAGCAATTCGCTTGCATGCCCGGCATATTCTGTGAAGGTGTGTGCAAATACAAGAAAAAAAGTCAGAAAACAACAAGCAGAGCTCTGATCCTGATCAACGGCTTGCATGAAGATTTGTTCACAACAATATCTAAAACTTGGTTACTATAGATGATAAAAGAATTGCCTTTGCCTTTTAAGCTATATGGAAAAAAACTTCATTTTTGCGTCTTTTTTCCCATAACTTTTTTTTTTTTGCAACTCAACATCTGAAATAGAATTGGATGTGAAAATAATAACTTTCTTCACAGATACTAAAACCATCCATTTGGGCATGAAAAATAGATGACAATTATAATTTATCATATACATTCTTCTTTTCAAGAATTCTCAGCACATATTAAAATTAAGACCAAGCATGACCTACTGGGATCATAAAAGGAGATGTATGGCCATAAATATTTTCAAGCTTTAAGTGGAGTTTAAATTTACAAATTTTCATGACATACATCTATGACTCCCTGTGCTATGATAGCTTGTTTGTTGGCCTGATTTATCACTGACAAGGTGTGTAACACAAATGTGTTTACACACACATAGTACACAAAACAAAACAAGCCAGTCACTGATGTTTCATTTTCTGTCTATTCAGCAGATACTAGTGACCTAAAAAAAAAGAAAAAATTTATTCACATATCATTTCAACTTATCATATCACATACACCATCTCGGAATCTGAGAGTATCTTGTTACTTCGACTGTGTTTGAGATTTCATTGTATTGATGCATAACACTACATTACTTGTGGGGATCTCCACAAATATTTAGTTTTCTGATTCCCTACCTGTTATAATGGCTTTGTAAGGAAAGCCTGCCTCATGCAGCATTGGTGCGACTTCAGTTTTGAAAATAATATTAGCCTTTCCTGGACCGCTGTGTGGATTGATCAGCAGCAGGAGTTTTCCCCGGGGTGGAGGAACACAGTTGGGCAGATCTGTATGGGGCATTGGCAAAATGCATGCAGGTTAATGACATATATTCATTATATGTCACATTCAATCAATGCCTCTTTCGTACATCACAAATGTTATCTCAATCATCTATATATATATGTCCGCTAACATGAATTTCTGGACTGGGCCTATGACTAATTCCAGGAACAGAAATCAATGTTCCGATTGGAGAATATGAAATGAATAGGACCAAAGCTGGTGACATCCCATGATACAAAATTTTATAAGCACTCTGCCTATCTTACAGGCACTCTTGGATGTTTTAACCTTTTCTTACATAAAGTAATAATGAATAATGTAAAAACAGGGCACATTTAGTCGGATAATAAAGGTATTTTAGATCAGCGAAACTTTAGATCGATATTAAACACTGAATGGCAAGTGTCAAAAATTCCATTCATCGCTTTTCTAATAAAGCCATGTTACTCAGGGGGCTGATTTTGGGCTACCAACTACAACTATGATCAGCATATATTATCACGAAATAGCAAATTTTCAGACATTTCGGCCTTAACAGACAATTAACATAGTTTATAACACTGACCTTTGCCTGTGATAGTGATTAATGAATTTATTAGTAGTTACTAGATAAAACATTTACAAAACACCAATTTTATGTTTTGATTTCAGTGCTGAAAATATGAACACTGAATACAACCCACTCCCAGCCAATATGATAGGTCAGAACTTGATATTACCTTTTACAGCAATTTGCAACACAGGGAATTTTTTTAGCTTCTTATGATGGCTATGTAAGAAACAGATTGCTTTTCTTCATTAATAATCACTTCAAAATCTCACTATAAAAAGGAGCAAATAAACAAATCTTTGGAAATGAGCAAACTGCCAACTAAAACTTACAAACCATAATGGAAATGTTATTTATTAAACATTTTAAATCATATTTTGAAGACAGTAAATGTGTTGCTCAACTTTGGATGATTGTTTTAGTTGACTGGTTCAGTTTACCTAGATTACACATGAGAGACTGATGATGTATATTAAATAATACCTATTTTTTCTTTGGTTTAACTCCATGTTATACATTCTCTAACCAGTCCTCCATGTGATATTAATATCTAATATTCACTAACAAAACTGAAACATGAAACATCATCCAAGACAAGCTGTAATTATTTATTATTAATGACTGTGAAAGGTCTTACAACTCTTTTCAAGTAATTCTGAATTAATTTATCATAGCTTGCGTAGAACTGATCTATGAATGAGACTGTGACAGAGGCTGTGAATTATCATCCCTTGACTGCAATTTCCTCACAGCTGGCTCAAATTTATTTCACTTTCTTAAATCATGTAACACAGGCCAAGCAAGTTTGAAATGTACACTCACATAATATCTCTCCTGTGGGTAAGCTTTTGAAGAAATATCAGTGAAAAATGTGCTGTTTGTGAGTGTGCAATCAACTGGCAAAACTCATGACCTGTTGTCAATCCATATTTCAATATAAGAACATGATCATTTGGTATGTATACCATGTTATAATTTTAGTGGTACCCATTAACATTGCTGTTTTCTACCAATGGACTGAATTTCTGGATTAGTTGTTCATTCTAACTTGAAATATGTCCAAGGGTGAGTCAATACCCTGATCACTACGTATCAGGAAATCTTAGCACATGTTGCAATGAAACATTTCCATTTGATCTAAGCTGTCAATCAATCACATAAAAAAACAACCAAGGATCATGCTATGATAAAATTGATAATCACACTCAAGTTGGACGAAAGCAACTTATTCATACCTGAGAAATCTTATTCATACCTGAAACATTAATTGGCAGGTCTCTTGAAAGACAGTTGATGATATTACACCACAGTTGTGCTAACTTCACTCTTTCTTCTAAACTTTCTTTCGATGTTGTTGGAATCTCAAAAGCGACAACATGTCGATGTCGTACACGCTTGCCACTGAACCTTTTCTTCCTGAAGGGGTAAGCAAATACAACAAATCCACTTGTTGATTCGGCGACTTTTGGAAGGGGGGAGGATGGGCTTGGTGTTTTGTCGTCGTCTGAGGATGCACTTGAGTTCTTGGTCAAATTCGGTGATCCTGTCGGAGAAACCCCTCCATCTGTAGACTGGTCAAGGATATGGCAACCGATTATATCACTGATCTGAATTGAAACTTCGGCATAGGTTGTGCTGTTGTTTGATATGGCATGGAAATAAAGACCCCGATGAGTCAGAATAACTTTATGTAGTCCCTTTTTCTTGGGAAGATAGTACAGTTCTGCATCCAAAACCACATCCTCATTTCCAGACGCCATTTTGATGCCATGCAGGTCATGTGACCAAGCCTCCATCACGTGAGACGTGCTATTCCTTGCATAGTTTGTCTTTCATTCCATCTCGTAAATTTCTAATCCCAAAGCCATTCTCGCATCTGTCACTTCTTTCGAACTTCTTCCAGGATCTTGAGTACATGGTCATGTACTTTGGATACTTAGGTCCTTAAACTTCTATGTCCATGAATAATCTTCCCTTACTCCCCACATTCTACATCTTCCTTCAGTGTAGTTTATTGGTGCTAGGAGGTGCCCCTTGCACGAGTATGCGTCGTCACAGCTGCATGCCACACTGTCTCAAATATCGGCAGTTTGCCGACAAAGATATAGGCCTATTGCTTTCTCAGCAATCTAATATATCTACTTTGTTCAAATTTCGAAGACAAAAAGAGTTACAGAGACATTGGCAAAAAAAAAAAAAAAATTTTAAAAATGATTTTTTGGCTAACTGGTGTTTTGTCTAATTTGAGTCAGTTTGACGCCTAGCTTTCTCAGATAAGGGCGAAGGCGAATAATATATTAAGAATGTCTAGTGTGTAAATTACGAGCGTTATAGAACCCTTGGCAGTTAAAAGGCGAACGAGTAGTAGACAGAGACGGCAGGGCAACTTTTCTAAATTCCAAATTTCTACCCGTAAAAAAATGTTCTCACCAAAAAGAGGGCAGGCATTTAAAGCCAATATAATTCCATTATCTCAGGGCCAAAGAGTTACAACAACAACAACAAATGTTTTGTTATAGAGTTGCTGCTTTCCAACACCTTTCTACGTGACATAATCACATATGATGGCCATGCGTGTTCATGACAAAATTTCGGAATATTGTGCAGTTAGGCCTTCGTGAGTTTTGTTTTACACTCAAACGTTCTGCATGTAAATCTCCACCCATCCACCGTCTTTTCTTTCTTGTTTATTTCTTCCATTAATTTACTATTATTACATGTCTTTATTTTATTTTTAATTGTTTGTTTTGTTTTGTTTTGTCACCAAATTGTGTAACATGAGACAGTCGCAGCTCATAATGATGAGACTCAAATCTATAACAATATGGGTTACAGCATTTATTTGGCTGTTCAGTCTCCTGCGGCTGGTTATCTCAGCTAAGATTACAATTCAACCATGTACATGTATATAATAATATACCGGTGTCTATTGTAAGCACTAAAAGGAAGAGGGTTTTAGTGTAGAACGTCTCTCTTTGTGTGTGTATGTGTGTTGTTGTTGTTTGGTGGAAGGAAAAGGGGAGGGGAGAGATGGCGAAGGAGGAAATTAAAGACTTAAAACTAGCGGCGGGATTTGTTTCCAATTATATATGGGTCTGTGCGTTCATCTGAGTACCTACTACAACTGTTTCCTTGATAGATCAAACATATTTACAATTTTCAGACTACACGTATAACCTTATTTCCTATACTGCGCTATTTATGCAGATCTAGATTGTGTATTTGCCTGTATCAACGGTTTTTCTGTTCTTGGCTACACCAAGGAGCAACTCGTCGCTAGCTAAGTTATAGCCGTTATCGTGCCGATGTGCCGTTAAACCCCAACTCAACTCAACTCAACATGTATATAGAACATAAGGTAACGAAATCAAGACAACGCACTTTCAGTCAGAAACAGACTATTATTTTTTTTATATTAGGTAAAACTGTATACATGTATTATGTTGTTATACAAGGTAACGTTTACCTATCAATATGTATCCTGGTTTCCAGTGAGCAAGTGCATTTTGTTGGAATGTCTAATTTGATCAATCTGACATGAAAATCTAGTCCTTGAGCTTTCCAGAGCCATTCAGTGGAACGCGCAATTCAGCGATTTCTATTTTATCATTGCCTGACGACTATTTTGCCTAGCAGAGGGCCTGCACTGGACTTCGTTAGGCCTCTGTGCAGTAGATATACTGTTGCAATCTGTGAGTGAGAGATGGGGGGCGCAGTGGCTCAATGGGTATAGCGTCTGCTCATGGAACGGCCGGGATCGACTCGCGAGTTCTGCATCGGGGGATGACAGGACACGACGATCGAAAACCCGCATTTTTTTTTTTTTCAGTGACTCAACGGTCCCTGGCTTCTTGTGGGTAGGGAAGCCCGACGTCTAGCCTCGGATAAGGATGATTACGCACGTTAAAGAACCCTTGGCAGTTCAAAATCTATGAAAGAGTAGGCCTGAGTGCCGCTGTCCGGGCAACATTTCCAAATTCCAAATTTCTACCCACAAAAACTCTCAGCAAAAATTGACAACTTAAAAAGCCGAGATAATCCTATCTCTTAGGATTGAAAGGCTTAAGAAAAACAGTGAGAGATATGGTGGCATAGATATAATGAGTTATATTTCAGCTAGTAGTGACCATCTGTTGTAATGTTCTAAATGTGGACAGTCCGGTGTTTGTCAAGGTCACCCTGCTGTCCAAGGACTTGACCGAGATAAGAGAGATTTAGTTAGTGATGTTGCTAATAACAAAATGTATCTTGTGTAGTTCATTTACTATTTCTTTTTCTTTCTGTAGGTCTATCCGTCCTCTTGTACCGTCTATGGCGTCGAAGGGAGAAAGAGCTTTCGGTATCTGGCAAGCTGGTCGGCCTGGCTGGGTGGAATGTTGTGGGTCTTCAGTCTTCATGGTTTCTTTTACACCCTCGATCCATGTTTTCCTTTGGTCTTCCTGTTGTTTTGCACTTTAACCCTGATATAATAACCCCTAAGTCCAATCCTAGACAAGGAGATGACCACAATACCGTAGTCACAGTGTATCTCACGCACAGCTCCGGTTGGAGACCCGCATACTCTAATGGTTTACACAGACTTCCAAATGCCCCACGAAATGAGGGCGTAACCGGGACTTATTTTGATGCCCGTGCCAACCTTGAATTATTATCTCGATTTCTGGTTACACTCACTGAATATGTTTGTTTGTGTGATTTGCTTGTAGCACATTTCTGCGCGCGTGTGTGTGTGTGTTTGTGTGTGTGTCAGTGCCAAGATGACCACTCGCAGGAGACTGAAAGGAGTACCCGGTGAAGAGAAAGTAACGTGTGTGTGTAATTTTTGTCACGTTTTTTTTTTTTTCCCTTAAATTATAATATTACATGACGTGGAGGTTGAAAGGAGTACCGAGAAAGTATCACGTGTGTGTGTGAATTTTATGATTATTTTTCAGTCAGTTATGAGATACTGTGGAGACAATTATGATATTATAAACGGTCATAAATCAGCCGCCACTTTTACCTTGACCTGTGACAATTGAAATCTGAAATAATATTTTCGTGGACTATGAAAGATGTAGCTACGGATTGTGAGACTTAATTGAAAACAGTAAATTGAGTATTACAGTGAACAGCATAAATGTACATAATTATGTTTTTACAATCCAAATACAGTCGAGTCCGCTTAAATCAAATTTGACAGGACCAGCCTCACGGGTTCGATTTATGAGAGTTCGTCTTCCAGTTTTTTGATAAGGGAAACAACTCCCGAATTACCTATGAAAAAAAAAAAAAAAAGGGGTGAGGAGGCTGCCGTTTTCTACACGCGTTCCCGATGTTTTAATGTCGTCGAGTGTATTTGGGGGAATGCCATACTTTCAGTTATGGCCTTCTTGGACATCGCACTTCTGTCCATTTCCTGCAGCATTTTCATTTTCGACTCAATGCGTCTTTTTTCTCTTCAGTGGGTTAGAGGAAGCCATCACATAGATCTAGATCTAGTTAAATAAAGCTAGTCAACCGCAACCAAAAGAGCACAATGTAAATACTGTTTCGTTTTTATTCGAATTATCAGAAATTCGCATTATCAGAGTTCGGTTTGGGTGGACTCGACTGTAGTTCACATTCCACTAAGCACAGATCTGGAAATACCTGGCGGAGTGTTTGTACCCCCTACTGAAAATAAACACCACGAAATCCCACAACATTAGCGTTGAACGCAAAACTTCGGCAAAAACGCGACGCCAGAAGTACATACATATAATACTTTTTCTTAGGTTATTAAAATCATTAACACTACTCAATACTACTATTATTTGGAGGCCATCTAGGTTTAATTGGCTCACAGTGAAGAGTTTTAGTGACACATTTCCTCCAAACCACAACAGAGTCAAACCGAAAGTGAGTAAAATTTGTTGATAGTTTGTACCCCCTGCTAAAAATAGACGCCGGTATTTCCAACTTTTCGCTTGGTCAGGACAAATCTATTGTATTACATACAAAAAATACATGTGGCTTTGAATTAATGGCAATGCTATACACTTGAACGAAATACAACATTCAGCTGAACATTAATCATAATGAAGACACCCTATTTACATTTTATGTTTTCATTATTGCCCTAACGAAGAGCCAATCAGGCTTGAAAATTTGGCAGATTTGATCATCACAATCAAGTTGTTTATAAATTTCTCTGTTATTTATTTTTCTTGAATTGTTTT
>JBCAUA010000012.1:2601823-2623902 GCA_038406235.1 Peronia verruculata | reverse complement strand
TTTTATTGATATACCTAGGCTATCATAACAGTAATCGCATCCCTCGTAGTTTAAAAAATACAATTAATAATAATAATAAAAATACAACAGTAGAAATCTCTACCACTGGTGGTAATTTTTAGGTTGCCAGCCGGGCGAGTGGTGCCGTAAACAGAGTTCGCCAGACACCATTTTTAGGGGCCATTGGCGAACGTTAAATCTCAGGCCTGAACATATGACTGGTTGCATACAGATTAGTCCACTGAATCCTAATAATTTTTTCTCTGCTCCTTTTCCATTTTCATTATGAAACTGGGGAAGTTTCTGCAATCTGTGTCTCCCCATTCAATCACTTGCACCTGAAGTAAAGCAAAATGTGTGTGAGGATGTGACTAGGAATGTTATTTCGTATTCTGGTCTTTTACCAGTGATCTCTGTTCCTAAAGCCGTATTGTGCGAGATTTTCATGTACATTCCATACAAAATGTGGTGGTAATGGTAAAGAGCATCTGAAGGAAAGAAAAAAAGCTGGTCAATTTGCATACAGCCGTACTCAGTTTTCACAAACTTTCAAGGTATTCAATGAGGAAAGCTAACAATCAACAAATCTCTGTCATGCAGACACATGTCCATAACCTAGGACTTATACTACTTGTATAATATCAGATGCAAAAAGAAAATGGTCAGATGGTTTGAACTGCTGTAAAAGCCCGCACTTAGACTGATGGTACTCAGAGATGGCAGTAATGAAACACTTCTCGAATACAAAGAATTCCAGATTATTATTTTAATGAAGCAAAAAAAAAAAAAAAACAATGTGGCGGTAGTGCTTTTGTTGTAAATACAAAAAAAGTTTTTAAAAAAATTAATTCTGTAATTACACATTCACAAGAATTTTTTTGAGGGGAATTGTTTTTCAGCTAAAAAAACAATCTTTAAAACAAAAGTAAAACTTCTACCAATACATGTCAAATTTCATACACCATAAGTAGCAATTATTCTTGAGAAAATGTCTTCTTTACGAATAAGCATGTTATGATTTAAAGTGATTTTGCAAAAAAATTAACTCACTGTAATACTTATTCACATAAATGTACTCACATATATTTTGAGGACTTGGTACAAGCCTCATACATGACTAATATACATGTATCAAAGCACCAAGCATTTACAATTCATTTGCAGCAATTAAAACTGTAGCAAAACACGCAGATTCACTCTGTAGATTGAAGTGCATCTAAAACTTAAGTTTTACTTACATACCGCTTGCTTTCCATACATCAATCAATTACTTCTGGCTCCTTTTCATAAGTTTTTCCATTATAGTTTTGTCATTTCATGACTTTTAACTCACTAAGGATGAAGGATGAGATATCTCGTTTCCGGGAGACGCTCGGGACGAAGGATAAAATAACTCTTGGTTACATAGTAATTTTTCTTTTCAACATCCAGACCATGTTGCATGGCGAATTATCCATGTTTTCATAAAGAACGTTTACTCTGGTGAAAACTATTTTACCGCATCTCGCGGGAGCTTTTCACTCAGTGAACTCCAAAGATGTTGAGAAGAAGAAGTGCAAAAGATGTGATGGAATTCCATTATAATCTTTTAGAATCAAGTTGTAAAAGTAAATAAAGATTACAAAATTATATTTTCAGGTTGTCTGACATCAGTGTTATACGTTCGTTATTGTAATAGGGTAACTGTTGAATGATGTGTAACTGATGGTGACTAGATCTAGATCTACTTTGTATGATGATGGAGCGAAGACAATGAAAAAAAAATAAAATATGTTTGTTATCACCATTTTCTAATGTCCATCAAACGGAAACTAACTGAACAATGAAGCTGACAGTAAATGTATCATAAGCAGCACGGGCTGATCTTTCAACCTGCCAAGTTTCATTTCTGTAGCTTCATTCTGAAGGTGTCTGTTATTTTTTGAAAATGGTCAAAAAAGGCTGGGGGGGTGTCGTGCTGAAATTGAGTTCAGTCCTTGGTAAGTTAAAGAGGGCAAAAAAAAAAATATATTTTATATCTTCAAAAAGTTCTGGATGGTGGGATGATGGTGGCAGTGCTACTTGACTTCATGGTGCATGGGCTTGATTGACAAAAGTTCAATTCATGACCTGATGCACTTTATAAGAAGCTTTGAACTGTACCTGTAGGTCCTTGGCCAGAGATTTCTCAATCCACACATGAACAACTCAATGTCCAGATCCAGTTGACAAAAGCTTAAACTGAGTTGCAAGAATACACAAACATAAATAGGACAAATACTGCAGCAATTGCACAACACATAATATGATCTGCTTCAGTTTCACCTTTCAAAGCAAATGAGAGAAAAGATCAAACATGTCATTACAACATATTATAATGAATACTATCAAACATACACTTCTGTATCATCTGGCAAGAAGAAGAAATTGAATTATACTGGACGGCAAGGGCAAGGTTTGCATGCTTTTGATAAAATTTTTCCCCTGGCCCACCTGAGTGATGGATCGCCTAAGCACCAGTTTACACTGGTGTTGCAGGGAAGGAGGATTCTGTGTCTCTCCGTCTAACAGTTCCAATATTTCCGAATCAACGTCGCTATTTGACAGGGCCATTCGAACTGAACGGATTTCCCAGAGTTCTACTCCTGCTTGAAGCACCAATTTGACGATCTCTGTGTTCCCATTTTTTGTGGCCCAAAATAGTGGAGACTGTTCAGCTGAGGACCACCGCAGCGGTGCTGACAGTGGGCTTCCGTGAAGAATAAGGTGTCGAATAATCATGGAGCTGACTCGGTACATCAGAGCTGTGAGCAGTGGAGTGCACTGAAAACGATCCATTTTGCTGACACTTGCACCATTATTGATGAGATATTCCACCAAATCTGGCATTCGCTGACGAGATGCAACCCACAAAGCTGTATGACCTTGGTTGTCTGTCATGTCAATGTCTGCACCTTTTCTCACAAGTGTCACAACACCCTCTAGAAAATGAAGACGACAGGCAGTAATGATTGGAGGCTCCATCCTCCCCAGGCTATCTCTACTGATCATGTTAAGATTCAGATTTCCCATTTTGGCTTGATGACGCAGAAAAAGATGGAATATATCAAACCTCCGCCGAAACAAAGTTAAAGAAAGTGGTGTGACATCTTTTATATGAAAATTGAAATCAAGATCAGGATATGAAAGCAAAACATTGCGGACTCTTGTAAGCGAACCAATTTCTATGGCTGCGAACAATTCATAGCACAAAAATGACTGAACATATCTGTTTGAAGTTTCAAAGGTTGTTGTCTGTGACCCTGGTTTACATTCTAGAATACGTGTGGGACTCTCTTTACAGGGTACATTCACATTTCCCATGTCTACCGGATAGGTTGGGCCGAGAACCAAGGCTGGAGTGGCCGACTCCTCCAGGCCTATCAGCCCATGGTCCATTCTAGAGCTTGGCATGAGGCAGCCTCAAAGGGAACATATCATGGCACACTACAGGCCTGAAATTATAAACATAGAACAAAAGTTTAAGCTCATAATTGATTACATTTTGATGAAAGCATTATTGGATTACACAGAATACTATTCACTCATGACTCAAGGACTCAGAGCTATGCAGCTATGGTCACCACAGAGGCTGGTTTTTACAGAGCCTACTTAACTTGACAGCAATAACTTTCATTACAATCTTAAGTTCTGTAAGGTATGTTCTATTTGAATATATTTTAATGTGAAAGTAATGTCGGCAAATGCGGAACTCATAGGCCTACTTAAAAAGTAAGTAGCATACACCTTTACCCTTTGTCTTAAAATCACAAAATAAAGCCATGAGTATGTTTTGTATTTGACTGTTGGAGTTCATTCTCTTGATTTGAAGGATTTTTAAATCTCAGCAGCTATAGTCCACTAGATCTATCGTGACACTATCTAATATAAAGACTACACCTATCTAGTTCTCTAGATGAGGAAACTCAGATGGTATGGGCAGGTAACATGCTCAGAGGGACTTGCAATGACCATCTGCAGGGAACAGTACAGGGGAAAAGAAGACAGGCGGACAGAGGAAGAAGAAGGCCGACAACATCCTTGAATGTAACGCCCCTACGACCCTGGCGGGTTACAGGACCAGTAACAGTTCTCTAGATCTAGATCTAGATTTAGATTCTAGGTCTATTCTGACTTTCTGGATAAGCAAATCATGTACTATGAATGATGTACCCCACAGGCAATGTGAAATGGAAATTGAAAGGATCATGCACACACATATATTGCCCGTCATTAGATGGAGTCTACATCTTTGAATATTCTAATGATGCATTCTATACATTCTTTGCCTTCATCGAAGGGAATGTTGCTAAATGACCGAAAAGTTGGGTCGAACTGCCGTCTAGCATCATTGCCATGGCATGGCATGATTAGATCTATGCCTTAGACCTTAGAATTAGATCCAGACCCATGATGGCAATAGATTATTTTCTGATTTGTTCTTATAAACTGTCGCAAACATGATGGTTCACATAGCCAAGAATCTTTTAAGATACAGTAACGTCTAAAATGAGGTTGCCAATAATGCTCTTACCAGATGAAAAATTGTTTCCGTCAGCTGGGCATTGTAGGTCCTTGCTTATCTTGCAGGGAGATGGCCCTGCCCATCCTTTCGCTCATAATCACAACAAAGATGGCTGGGTAAATAAAATCAATTGACCAATGAAACACCGCACTTTTTTTGCTGCGAGATCGGACATATTTGGGAGAAGGGAAGTAATCCCACATTGTTTAGCTTGGATACTGCTGGATGAAAACTACAGAGGTCCTGTCATTTTCAAACAAATCAACATGCCTACAATTTTGCGCTGTAAATGTGTCATCGTAGGTAAGCATGTGATATTATCAGTCTCCGTCGCTCGATCCACTGCTATCTCCTATCAGCACTCAGTCATGCTCATGTGTGTGAACCAGCCGGTACCCATTCTGTCTTCACTTTCCCCAAAAGCATCTTTTATTAGTGTTACTACTCTAATTGGTACATAATTATAATTTATATGAAGAAGCAGATAATACTCCTGATTTGGGTTCTCATCATTAGGCTCCTGCCAATCATCATTTTACGGTATCTATCAAAAGATTCTGCCTATAGAAGTGAAATGCTGGTCAACAGTCTGAAATAGAGTTAAAAAAAAAAAAAAAGGGGGGGGGGGGTGAGAAAAGGTAGTTAGCAGTAGACTACCATATTTTTTAACGTTTTCTTTCAGTGAAGTGGTTATAGTTGACCTGGTCACTGTGCTCAGGGATTTGTCAAATGCTGTTATATATCAGGCTTTTTGGTCATTGATCATCAAATTAGTGCCTCATCTGTGTTTTTATTACGATATAGAACCTGATTATTGGTTATTTCCTCCCATTCTTGGACAGGTGATGCTACTGTGGGAAAGAGTTCAATAACTCAAGTTTTCCATAGTGATGGATCTCATTTTCCAAAGAATTACACAATGGTGAGTCTATGTGTCTTTGAAAGCTATAATTTTATTTTGTGTGTTGTAAGTGATTTAGCAAATTAATTTTCTTTTAATATACAGTTTTAGACAGATTTTTTGCCTATTTGTAGTTGTGATCTTACAAAGACAGAAACTGTTTGTTTGGATTTGATTACCTGACTTACTTATATATTTTTCAGATTAATTGGCAGTTACAAAAACCACAACTAAATAATAATATTAAACCAATTTTTTCTCCAGTACATGAACTTGCCATTTGAAAATAAACACAGCACTGTCAAACACTGACTATACTCATATATAATCAGTAGTTGTTGTCTGATGATGTTTCCCAGCATGAATATTTGATTTGATCATTTTTTTGATGTATAATAGTTAAGGACGTTTCATATTCATTTTCAATATTTTTGAATGGACGCACGGAAATGATCCCGAAAATAATGCATCCAATCTAGTTGTGGAATGATAATTAATTAAATTTGTACATTTAGCTGTTTGCTTATCTTATAGTAAAGAGAAAATTTGACAAACACTTCCATTCTCAATACATCTTGTCCTTGTTACAGACCCAAGGTGTGGAGGTCTTAGTCAAACCTGTCAACATTCCAGAGACAAGTGACAGTGTGGTAATGTTATTGTCTGTTTGTGTTATTTTGTTTTTTTTTATTTGTATAAAGTATGGAAACATTGTGGCCAATCAAGATTGAACATACTGTCAGCTGAAAAGATAAATTAAAAAAAATAATACCTGCAGGATTTATGGAATTAAGTCCAGTTCATATTTGAGAGGGCATTCCTTTTATCTTGAAAATGTTTTCTGTATCAAGAAAAAGCATCATGGAACCAGAGACTTTTGTTTTCATAATGCCTTTTGAAACCCTAGTTTTTTTTGGTCAGATATTTAATATTATAGAGACTCAACAGCTCATGCAATACAAAACAACAACAAAAAAAAACCAAATTGTGTTCTTGCTAAAATATCTGACATTTTGAACTGAATTTCCATATTCTCTCATTGTGTTTTTTGAAAGCTAGAAATAATGCATTTCACTCCTTTGAACAGGAAATCTACTTGTATGACTCTGCTGGCAAGGAAATTTTCTCAGATTTGGTTAAAAGATTTGTAAGTATATTTGTATAAAATATTTACATTACTTAGAACATTAAACCTGTCAGTCGTATTAGAGACTGGATCTTTTCTTTCACTATTTATGGCATAGCACTTAGCAGATATTGATGACAGTGAATTTGAGAGTTTTTTTGTCTCCAGTCAAACTGACATCTAACCTCTAACTCTGTGGTTGTCAACTTAAATTTTTGATGTTTTCTTTCAACATGTGTGAAATTTGAAATTTAATTCATTATGCTTGAATAATGGATTGATGTGAAATTGAAGATATCACATTGCTATAGGGAGTATTCTGAGTTTATATATTATGTTTCCATTATGATTTATGCACTCTTAGGATGAAGCGGTAATGTAGAAAATATTTTATGTCATTGTTTTGCTTTTTCTGGCAAATCTGGAAATATTAGATTGCCAAAGAATTATTGCATTGTTATTTATGCTTAATTTTTTATGTTTGTATTATGTGTATGATTTTATTATTTCAGTCTCTGGATGCTCCTATTTTGTGCACTCTTCCCGGATTCTTTATTCTTTATTTCCTTATGTAGGCCTAATTAAGAAGAAAAAAAAAAAAAAATGAAAAGAGGCAATTCCCTAGCCTTCAAAGAAACATCATTGTGATGCCTGTAGAGGAAATCTTTTTAATCTTGGAGAAGCACAAAAATCTTATTTTATTTGCCCTTTTTATTATTTGCTCTTTAGCAAATTTTTTATTTTATTGACTGTGTGTTTTATTTTGGATGGAAAAAGCACACTTTTTATGTGAAAGTCCATGCAATCGCAATTATTTTTGTGTGTGAAAGAAAATAGCTTTGATTTCATGTGTTAGTATTTAAATACATTTAAAAAATATTGCATGAGTTGTGTTGTTAGTTGGAGTCTGCCACAGTATTGCTTTACAAAAAAAAAAACAAAAAAAAAAGAAAACACAACTTTCTGTATTTATGGAGCCTTTTTACGTTTTTTCATTCCTTTCTTCAATTTTAAATTTTGCAGTCAGCTGAGATATCTCCCTTTTACATGGATACTCGGCATTCACAACTCTGATTACTTTTATGTAAATCATATGCAATGAAAAGTGCTGTAGAAGAATTCAAACAATATTGGCAAAATATTTTCGCTACACCATGAATTTTTCTTAGTTATCCTGCAATATGTGTCAACGAGAGGAAAGGTGAATTTTGTCCAGTGTGACTGGGCCTATGAATCTTGATCATGGCAAAGCACTGAGAACAACAAACCTACTTGTTGAGTATATGGACACTGTTTTTTTTACTGTTCTCAAATTTTCTTGACCTATGATAGTAAGTTCTAAGATTGAATGGGTGAAACATTTTTATCTATTATTATATGAATATTTTATAAATTTTCAATCTGTAGCTTTAACTTTTCCAGAAAATTAACCTATTCGCTGATTTCCTTAGTTCCTCCGTTGAGTCAATTTTTTTTTTTTTCATAAGAATATTTGGTAATGATTATATCAGTTATGTATATTATACATGTGTTACATGCATACATTTTTTCAGTGGGATCATCCATCTGTTGTGTTGGTTGTTTACGACTGCACAAGTGAAACATCATTCAACAGTTGTGTAAAATGGTTAGAGAGAGTCCGTTCACAGAATCCTGACATGCAAATACCAGGTAAAGCAGTTGTTAGTTGCCCTTGTCTGCATTAGATTGTCAGACATGCTGCAACATTCTATAGCTTATATATCTCACGTCCAAGGTGCATATTGTACAATTCTGTGGAAAGACTCACATTTTTACAAATAACTTCATGTCATCTGTCTGATAGATTTACAAATTTGAAAGGTCAGCATGGCATTGTTCATTTTTTTTTCTCAGAGCACTTTGAAAGACTGGTGTCTTGTGGAATATGTGTATTAATCTTTGGTCTCGATATTTTTTAAGAGAAGAAATGTCATTTGAATTTTTCCAAGACAAATAACAAGGCCATCTTTTATTGCATTTGGACATTACCTGTCATTTCTGGAACGTAAGTAAATGTCACTGTAGAAAGTGCAGTTCTTCACCTTTTATATCTGATACTTTTAGGGTTAATGTTTTAACTCAGTATTTGGTTTCTGACCTACCCAGGTATGTCTTTTGATGTATCTGTTTTGTTGAAAATATGGTGCTGCAACAATTTAAATATGATCTTTCTGTTTTTTAAATATGTGTTTCATAAAGCTGGTGTGATAAACCAAAACATGTAGATGAAATTTTACTGTGAAGAAGAGCATGGCAATGGTTACTGTTCCAGAGTTCATAAATATAAACCAGTACAAAATTTTATTATTCCGTGTTATTTTAAAACTGCATTAATCAGGGAATAATTAACTTATGAAAAAAGTTTAATCTGAAAAGAACGTTGGTTAGTAGGTTATGTATATATAATTACAGTGCAAAACACCACTTGATGTGGAGAATGATTTTTACATGTTTGTTCTTTTCTTTGCGGTTATAACTGATCGTATACCCCATCAGAACTAATTCCTAATGGTCAGATTTTATGGTGATTGATGTTGTGAAATGCAGTGTGACCTTGATCAGTTTAATATGATAAAATCTCAGTATATTTTATAAACACATCCACAGGTGTTCTGGTGGCCAACAAAATTGATCTCGACCAGAGAAGAGTGGTCAGTCCGAAAATGGGCAAAGAACTGGCACTCACAAACAAGCTGGAATACTTTGAATGTTCTGCGGTATGTTATAGGTTTATGGAATTTGTATATATATATCCTTAGTGTTAAATTGCTGGTGTAGAAGAACTGTAGACAGAAAATGAATAAAATGCTGTGCCTAAAAGTGCCTTGTTTTTAGGTTATGAAATTCAATATGGTAATGTGATAAAAGTTACTGATTGTGTAGGGTACATGAATATACACCAGTTGCTTCAGTGACTCTTCCCCATAAGATACAGTACAGAAACAATTCTGGATGACAGAGTAAAGTTTAAAGTAGATCTCATCTTGAGAGGACCTTTCATTCATACACCATGTGTTTTTTTTTTTTTTTAATTCCTTAATAGGAAAATAGGAAGTTTGTGCTATGTTACAAATTCATTTATGACAGAAAATGACAGCTCATCTAGAAAGTTGCGTGACAGATATATTTTTTTTTTTTGTCTTCTATTTTTCAGAAGGAAATGCAGAATGTAGACACCCCTTTCTTCTATTTGGCCAATGAGTTCTACAAACTATATCAAGAAAGAGTAGAATTGTTCAGCTCCCTGACGTGATGATTATTTCCTACCTATTTTGTGTTCTGTACCTGCACTGTTTTAGATTAAATACTTGTTTACTTAAATGAAAACTTCTATTCCGTCCACTGCTAAACTGATTCAGTTATTTTTTTTTGTAGTTAACAGTTTACATTTTTACCTCTGATATTTGTATAGTGTGTGTTTTAACACTATTAATTGAGAGATGGAAATGATCCTGTGTACACAGGATTTCTTTCCAGCCAAAAATAAAAATCAGACTTCCTGTAACTGATCCTATAAGGGCAAGACTTGACCATCTCTATGTAATGCAGTTGCCATGTTGCTGGGCTTTGTTTGGCTCTTTATCACTAGTAAAAATATTTTATGCTTGGTTCATCTTCTTTACTTTAGTCTCAAACTTTCAATATAGGTATCGTGAAGAATTAAACGTTCTTATTGGATGACACAGACTACTTGTTATAAAAAATTTCTTGTTGTTAGACAGTTGTGACATGCTTTGTGCATCCAGTATTTCCTTGCTTGGGTACTTAATTCAGAATTATTTTAAGGTTTTACCAGTTTAGAACCTCAGTTTAGTATCTCTCATTTGACTATGAAAAGTTAATTATGTTATTCATAGGCAGATATTTTCAGTGGCATCCTATGCAGAATGTCTCAGTTATTTTTATTTTATTTATTTATTTTTAAAAAATCTTTATTTAGTTTCTTCTCTTTGGTCTTTGTGGAGCATAGGGCCTTGGCAGTAGTCTCTCACATGCTTTGGTCTCTGACAATTCTCAGCACATTTTCCTATATTTTGTGTCAGGTTGGTGACCTTGAGTTCTCTGTACAGAATCTGCTTCTAATTCTGTTAAGGGACCTCTATTTCCTTTTCCTTTGTAAACTCCTATCTGTTGACATTGTGCTGAGGACATCACTGGTCATTTATACCACAAAATTCAAAGCCCCCATAAAGACTGTGGAGTTTGAAAATGTTATTAAAACTTGTATGGAGTGACCTTTTCTCCGTCAGCCTTCTTTATGTATCAGGAGATGAGAAATCTCTTCTAGCATCCATGAATTAAGACTTGTCATTTCAATTGGTAAGACTGCATTTGATTTATATGCCATTTTTACGTCATCAAATTTCAAAAGATTTCTCCTAGTTTCTTGTGTCATATTTTGATTGTCTCAGAAAGAACAAAAAAGTGAAACTCTTAAACATGTACACTACAAGAGTTTAGGACATCTGCACAAAAATCAACAGTTACCTCACTGATTGAAACACTGTTGTGTCAGCAGTTAGCTTTTGCATTAAGAGGGAAGGTAAGAACAAAAATGACAAAGCCAGAGGAGTGCTGCTACACTAATCTTCTTTAACTCCAGGTTAAACTTATGAAAAGATCAATAGAGACTTGAAAGTTGTATTCTTTATACCTGGTAATTGTTAGAATTTATCTGAAGACAATAATAAGACCAGGTTGAAATATGTTTCAGTACATTGAAATAAACAACCATCATTACTCGTTCTGGGAGGTGTATACTGGCATATCGTAACTCATTCTAAATGTGAAAGTATTTGAAATTGTGGGAAACGTCTGTTTGATCATTTGTACATTCCAGCAATTTTTTCATATTGCAGTATTTGCATGTTACATAATAAAAGTATTTTTATGAATTCCTAGAATTGATGGCTGTTTAGTTTTTTTCTGTCTTCTCTCTGTGTTGTTTTCAGATTTTGTTAAGTCATATATTTGATAAACTAGAAGTTTTTGAATCAAGAAAAACTACTTACTAAAAGAAATTGCATTCACTGATATGTAGGTGATTTGAGTCTACAGAGAGTTCATTTAATACACTTATTATTTAGCATGTTCATTCACCCTGTCCCAAGAGCGCAAAACTTAGGATTTCAGTCTGTTTTATTCAGATCAATAGAGCTGTGAATTACAGCTGTTTTTAATGTCAACAGAAACTGACAAGAAACATTTATCCAATGATGTATTGGCATGAAATTGAACTAGGTCTAGTTCAATAAACACCTTTTGATTTCAAATGAATTACAAAATCAGATAAAAGACAATACTGCATTAGGAAAATAAAATAAGTAAGATATCACGCTCTGCAACATCTAAATAACATAATACAGATCATCTTCGCACTTGTGAGAGTAACCTCCCTTAGTGCGGGGCAAACGCCGTCATGGAGGAACTTTCAATTTGTAGGGGAGACTGCTTGTAAATTGTGACAAATTTTGTCATTCACAAGTAGGTTGGTGAGAGAAAAAAAGTGCATTTAATCATTCTCAGATATAGAAATCTAGATCTAGCTTTATGATATGAAATATAACTATGTGATCCCCATTAGAGTACAAAGCTCAGACCATCTGCTAGCTTCTTCGAAAGACTTCAACTTTTAACTTATTTAAGGATGGTTTACTGGTCATAACCAGTGAAACCACTGTACTGACTGTAGATCTACCAATCAAGCTATTACGATCTAGATCTAGGTCTAGATCTAGTCTAGATCTAGATCGTTTTGATCTAGATCTTAGGAATGTATAAGATATGGATTTAGATTTCTTTAGGTCCATGTGAAGATTCAGCTTCAACGAGACCAGAGATGCTGGAGTCTTGTCATCCAATCGGGGCTTTTTCGTTTGTTCCCACCCCTACTTATTTGGCCTAGATCTAGATCTACATGTTAGCGTTAGGGTGGACTTACGCTGGTCAAGGGTCTCATACATGTTACTTAGTGTTAGGGAGGACCGTCACCCGCTGGTCTGACCTACATGTTAGCATTAGGGTGGACTTGCGATGGTTGAGGGTCCCAGCAGGTTAAGCCAGCTGGGTTGTTCTATTATTTGGCATTAGAATAAATAGGCCTATATATAAAAGTGGGGGTGGGAACAAACGAAAAAGCGCCATCCAATCTAGGCTGACTGTTGTTATTCAGTTAAATTGACTAAGGACTGGGATATGAATCGTGTTAGGGAAAAGGTCGAGATAACTTCCATCTAGGAGGTTGAAAGACCAAGTCCTGAACCCGCGGATTATAATTGGGGGCAGGCATTTAACAGATATGAATCATGTGCTTCTATTGCGAATTATTAGTTATTAAATAGATCTAGATCTAGATCCAGACTAATTCTAGATCTGGATTAATCTTACCTATCTTAGTGTAATAGATTAAAAAAAAAACAAAAACAACTAGATCTAGATCTACTATGTCACTGTCAGTAATAATAGTTAAATTTATATTTAATAGCACAAAGATCTAGATCTAGTTCTAGATCTATTTCACAGAAATTGAAATTGTTGAGATTAGTGGTCTGATAAAAGTAACTTACTTTTACTGAAAAGGTTACATGCTATTTAATGACCTTCTTTCCAGTGAATTCTGAATTCATGTCCCTCCTTGCAAGCCAGACATAATCAGAAGTGAACCATTGGACCTTATCAAGTCAAGAATCGTGTCCCACAACCCACCATGGATTCATTTATAGACAAAACAGAATTCATCAAAATGAAACGGAACTATGAGAGTTCACTGTTGGAAAGAGATAGCAGTGCTATATTTGGGAATACAAGACACAATCTACTCCCAGATTTTGAAGAGACTCCTGCCAAATCAGTGAAATTGACTGAGAGTACATCAATGAAGAGGTCATACTCAAGTATAGCAACACCAGGTAATAAGACATTTCAACATTGGCAATAACCTCTTCAAAGAACAAGTGGACATCATTGAAACTTGTTTTTAGAGATCAAGTTAAATTGATAACAACTAGAATGAATGTTTTATATTTCTTATATATATTTATAGTCGAAATGCCACCAAGCTGCACCTGGAAGCTCAAGCATTTGCCATTTATAATATCATTATGTTTGTGGCATTTATATTTGCGGTAGCTGCCGGAGATAAAGGCATTGGTTGTAAAAATGTGGAATTGATGTTAAAAAATAAAAGTAAAGTGTGATTCGTATCCTTTTGTAGCATTGTATTTTAAGACTGTTTTTATGGGAACTGACAAATAGCTGATTGTAGCGACATGATTGGCAGCCACACTCAAGAACATACTGCTGAGCAAGCTTTAATATAGAATGAGACTACATAACAATTTTGATGATGGATTGTAGTGATGATGGAAGTATAAAAATGGGAAACACTCATGGACATAAAGAGTGTAGAAACAGTGTTGCTACTTTCTGCAGAAATTTAATCTAAGTGATTGCATGTTACATTTTTGTCAAAATATGATGTAAGAAGAGAATTAAAAAGATACAAATTCTGAAGTCTTGTTCATTGTGCTTTTCTCAAGATGAAATGATTTTCTTTCCTAAAAAAAATATAGATTTGATAAGATAAGTTATGGAGATAAACAACATCAATAAAATAGCTGTTTCATACAGAAAATGATTAAGTTTCAATGTTACAGATCACCTGTCCCAAGCTAAATGACAAACCTGAAATTTGCATGTTAATGTTTCTCTTCTTCTGGACATATTCAGCAGGGTCAGCAGAGGTTGCTGCCCTGAAGAAACAGTTGACTGCACGTGAAGCGGATATAATCTCACTGAAAGCTAAAATCACCCAGTTTGAAAACCGCCTGTCTTCTATGGAAGTTGCTGCAAGGCAGTCCCGAATTGAACATGACAAAGAAGTTGCAAAATTGAAAACAGAGAAAGATGTGAGTATTTTTGTGTAACAAGTCAGATGAAGAAGAGAGAAAGGTGCCATAGTGCCTATAATTGTAAATTGTATACTTTGACATGCATTGATACTGCTTAGAAATTATGATACACAAGATAATTACTTTCAGGGTCATGTTTTCATTGAAGCTTATCTTGCTCACATTGTAAGCACTTTAAAAAAAAAAAAGTAAATAGGGCCTATTAATTTAATTTGCTAATAAGGTTAAAACATTTCTCAGCTTTTCTTTGAAATCGTGACATTTAATCTGTCATTGTACAATTTTCACAGAGAGAAACAACCAAAAGTGGAGAATTAAGATCTAAGCTTCAGTATGTTATGGAAAGAGAGAAAACTGCACGTGAAGAGGTGCAGAAACTGGAGGACGCACTGCAAAAAGAAAAACTGGAGAAAGACAGAAAACTGTTGGAAGTTCAGCGAGAGAAGCTTGACACAGCTGATCGAGCACAACAGGTGATTACAGTGATTGATTTTTACCATTACATGGGTGATACAAATACTATGTTTGAGTTAATATGTGATTTGGTTGGTATCAGATTATTATTGATTATTGCTTTAGTGCAGTTTATTACAAAGAAAGAAATATGAATAGCTACGCTGAATTCATTTCAACAATACAGCACTATTTGGAAACTGACTGTACTGGTGTCTTGAGAAGTTTATATTCTTGATACCTTTAAAAAGTGAATTCTGGATTGGAATTAAAATAAACTTTTAAACAAACAAAAATATTTAGAACCAGCTTAAATATCAACTATAAAATGTAAAGAAGAAAACAAACAAAAGCAAATATCGCGGACTTTCTCTTTCAGGCAAAATCATCATGGATGGAGAAGGAACGTGAATTGAGAGCAGAGATTGTGTCCCAGATGCGAGAGATCTCAGACCTCCACTCCAAGTGGGAAGAGACCCAGGCACAACTGGAGCTGAAGAGAAAACAACAGGTCGATCTGACCAAGCTGGAGCAGGAGATTGAAGAACTGAAGGCTCAGCTGAAAACAGAACAAAACAAAAACAAAGTATGTCTTTCCAGTAATAATCCAGATGATGCTCATCATATACCTAAAAACTGATAACTGTGAACTTCAATGAAATTTTAGCATTGATAAAGACTGCAAATTTCCTGTAATTATTTTTTGTTCACAAAATAATCCCTAGAAAAATTTTCCTATTTATGAGAAAAAAAAAAGTAAAACCTCTATTTGATTTAGAATGGCAATTTTTTCTCAACAGACTAATTAAATTTAATTTCCAAGAGGGGTTACTAATTTTAGAGTTTCACCTGATACACACAACGTCAATGAATATTCCTCTTCTGAGACAAGTTGAGCCCTTTACTGCTATGCACATTTGCTCCTCCAGTGCTAAGAAAATTTCACCAAATGGGCAGAATCACTAGTGGGCTATAATGCAATTATTTCTGATGAGATTAAAACCCCGTCACTGCTCTGTTGATACGCTATTGATGTACAGCATACATTACTGTAAAACCGTGTTTACAGTGACAAGATTTTTGTGATGATGCATGCTTTGTGTTAACTGTGCATCTGACCCCAGTCATATTGTGACATACAGTAGAATACTGATGAGTCACTGCTGATGGGGGATGACAAATAGGATTGACTCATCTGTAGTTCGACTCACCCGTATGTCACTTAAGACCATAAAACTAAAAGTACGCACTACTACATGTACTTCTTTGGAATGACATATCGTCGGGCATTATAATGGTCAGTTCCCCTTACGCATTCTTACATCGACCATCAAATTTGATCTTTTCTATTCATTTTCAGTGAGACTGACCTAGCTTTTGATTGGATATAATGTAACTCATGGATTATTATCGACGCCCATTGTCATCAGCCGTTTAAGTTTCACTGTCGTCCACCGCTCCCAACCCTGCCTCCTGGATATTCATGTTCAACTCAATACGATCGTCGCCGCCTTTTTCAACATGATAAACATTACATGCGGTGAATTTATCTGTTTGCGGGGCGAGGAGGATGCAGTAGATCTACCCCACGGTTCTTATTTTTACCGCAACAGCTTAGTGAAGAAGTGTCTAGGTTTAATGCAGTCGGCTAAATGGCGAGGTGAAGGGGGGGGGGATGTTGTTTTAACAACTCATTGCCATCCGCTAGCCCGGCCAGCAAGTTCCCCGCGATGGGAAGAACAACGGGCGACTCCCGGGGTTTTGTCGTGGTAACGTCCACGTGTGAACTGCAGTGTTGCCGGAGAATTTCCCACATCAAAGGCACTTGCCGACAGGACATTTCCTACCTTGCCTCACGTGAATTTACATGACACTTTCGCAGGCGGGATGGGGCGGGCGGTGTGAAAACTAAACATCCGCGGATAGACGGGGAAGATCTTGGATGAGATGTGAAAAGGAGGAGGAGGTAATGGCCGGTCGGCCTCTGATCAATTAGTCTGAGGGAGGGTTTAGTCCTGTTTTGTGAATCCGTTTGGCAGTTAAAGTTACATGTACATGTAACCTATAGTTGTGCTGTCGCTTGATGGGAGGAGCATAAGTGTGTTGAGATGAAGTGCCGCGCAAGCTTAGATTAGTAACATCGACTCAAGCATTGCTTTTTCCTTTGATCTTATAAGGGTGGGGACAGGAGAAAAAGATCGAATCATTAGTGAATGCGGGTGAGTCGACGTTGATTCATCAGTGTGATTTTTTGTAAAGTAAAGAAGCGCCGGGACCCATTCTATGAAAAAAGATTGATTCATCTGAAAGTCAACTCATGAGGGTTCGACTCAGGTGTAGTCGACTGTATCTAGTACATCAAGAGACCAGGAAAGGGTTTAAAAAGAAATTATTAGGTGACATTATTAAACTACATCTTACCTGCAAATGCCGAATTTATCTACATTTGATTACAGGATTTAGAACAGAAATTCTCAGAGCACGAAGACAACTTACTGACCACAAAAGCTTTGAAAAAGGATCTGGATTTGGTGCCAGCCATGAAGAGTGAACTGGAGAAACTGCGGAATGATAATGAACAGTTGCGGTAATAATTGTCCGTAGATAGAGAACTTTTAATCGGTTGTATACATGTAGTTAGTCAGAGAGAAACACCATTCCAGCCGCAGTAGAAAAACTAATCATTTACTTTAGACTTCATAATTTGCAGAATCATAGCCTTTATTTAATATAAGTATGCTCAGTGATTTTGTGATGATGCAGCATCAGTTTTGAATGGCATGGAAAGTATCAAAGTATTACAAAACAATTTCATGTAAGAGATTAATTTTTCCAGACTTGTTTGATGGAGCTACATGTGTCTCATGCTATATTTAGTACTGTTGGCTGAATTTTGATTGTAGTATACCTCTCACATCGGGGATACAATATTGCAGTTTGTGCTGTGGATGATGAGAACTGCGTTATTGTTTTGAGAATGATGAAAACTGTTTTATTGTTCTGTGGATGATGATAAATAGTTTGTTGTCCTGTGAATGATGAGAAATAGTCTGTTGTCCTGTGGATGATGAGAAATGGTCTGTTGTCCTGTGAATGATGAGAAATGGTTTGTTGTCCTGTGACTGATGAGAAATGTGTTTTTGTTTTGTGAATGATGAGAAATTATTCATTGTCTTGTGAATGATGAGAAATGTTCTATTGTCCTGTGAATGATGAGATATAGTCTGTTATCCTGTGGATGATGAGAAATAGTCTGTTGTCCTGTGAATGATGAGAAATGGTCTGTTGTCCTATGAATGATGGAAAATGGTCTTTTGTTCTGTGAATGATGAGAACTGTTTTATTGTTCTGTGAATGATGAGAACTGTTTTATTGTTCTGTGAATGATGAGAAATGATCTATTTCTGACAGACACAATGAACAGAACACTTTTCTTCTGGAGGAGGAGTTAAGAAGTTTGAAGAGAAAGCTGGAAACAGCTGAAGCTGCACAGCAGAGAATGGCAGAGCTGGAGGTTGAAAATGAAGTGAGTTTGATCTAAGAATGTCAATTGTAAGAGTAAACTATGTCAGTCTTATGGCTTTTGAGACAGACAAAACTTCAATTTCACATCAAGTTATCAACTATAACAAACAGGATCAGGACAAGGAATAATGAAAAGCATGAAGATGATGAAAATATTTCTTAGATAATCTTTGATTCTTTTATATGTTCAAGAAAGTTTATAATGCATTTCATATTTATTATGCTTAGACACCTATGTAAAGTAGATTTCACCTTGTGAGTGATGTGTCTTTTGGTCTCGACAGTTTGACCAAGATGATATTATGAAAGTGAGCTAGTTTGCCTGTCAGTGACATTCTTGTAGAGAAAAATGTCAGTCATTTGCATCATGGTCATTTTCATAAATCTGTAGATTGCTTTCTTGATTTCTTAACTTGATTCTCACAGGAATTACAAGGCCGACTTCATCGTTGGGAAGCCTCAGACACTAGTGGTAGTCGAAGACCCCAGTAAGTGCCCTTTACCTGACATTGCTTTATTATTACATAATGAATGTTGGACAATTGTTTTGTTGGAGATATGGTTATTTATGAATAGGAACTACTCAATATGTTGTGAAAGGTTACATCTTTCAGCGGGGTAATGGGTCGTCCATGGAGATGATGTTGAAAATCTGTAAGGCAGATGATTTTATAAATTTTTAACTATCACATCAATCTCAGTACGGTCACATTGGAAGAAACACGAATGCTTGCCACGGTAAGTGTGCCATCATGAAACTTTACTCTGAATAATGTAGTTCTTTTTTTCCACATTTTTCATTTGATTGGCCCGAAACTTTGCACATATATACTCTAACTATATGTTGTTTGATCATGAAATTATTAAGATTGGAAATTTTGATATGAAATGTTTTTATTCATTTTTCTCTCTCTTTTTAATTTTTAAAATTAGTATGACAAAGAAAAGCAAATTATTCATTATTTTCACCCAAAATTCTCAAAAATTCTGGAAACCTGAAAGCATATCACCCATTCTCTCTGAGATACATTGTATATTGTTGTGTTCCATAGTCATGCTAACTTTTAGTGAAGTTGCGTTGTGTGCAATCTGTTTGAAGAAGTTTAATAATGGAAAAACAAATTATCATTTTTTTTCTTCAGTCATGTTAGACATGAACAGAATACTTTCATAGAATTGAATGTTTTTGATGTTATTTTTTTCTTTAAATTATGGAACAAACATAAACCCATGTTTATGAGGTACATGATGTATGTATTTTGCTCACAGATGTGGCTTAAACATGATAAGTTTTAGGCAACTAACCGACCCTTGTTCACCACAGATCCCCAAGCTCACTTTCTCGGCGTATACAAGAGTTGGAAACCTCTCAAGCCTCGTTAATGTTGAAACATGGAGAAATGGAAAGCAAGTAAGACAGTGTGATGACAAATATGGATTTCCTTTACTCTACGTATTTACTTTCTGTACTCTAACATATTAGCCCTTTCAGTGCTTTGCCTGGAACTATCCCAGGGGAAATATGTGCGCAATGTGCCTATAGTTCAGTACGATTCCGGGCCTGTGATGACAGCCAGTTTCATGAATATTATCTGAATGACTTCCCTTGATATTTTCAACCTCCTTTGTTTTGTTTCGAGGTGTCGATCGTGTGTGAGCAATTGTTTCAAGTCGGACATTAGTGGAATGTGTGCGTACTTTCCGATTCTTGGTTAGATCAGAATGACAAGTTCTAGAAAAAACATCGTCAGAAGTTTTTAGATGAGATTCTGAACGATCATGATAGTGCTGACGAAGATCTTTTTATTGAATCTGATGATGACAAAGGTAGCTCAGTTAGATCTTGATCTAGACCTAGAGGGAGCGTGTCTCAATCACTAACGTAAGTTCTAGATCTAGATCCAGAGACCAACAGAAAACACATATAAATACACTTAGGGTTCACTTTTTTTTTCCCACACATAAATATGTATCAAGTTTAAAAACGGAATTTAGGAGGTAGAGGAAAATATTTGAGAATAGTTGCATGCAAAATTAGCAGGATACTTTACATATTAGGGAATTAATTGAAATTTTGTGCCGCCAGTTTGATTGTGGGCAAGGTGGAGAGAAATTCCTGGGCACAGGGCACTCCTAGCTGAAAGCACTGAACGAGTTAAAATGTGTTGAAATTTTCAGAGACAAAATAACTTGTAGCTGATTTTGTTAAGCCTAAATGACATTTAAGCAGTTCTTGTTTATAAATTCAGTATGGTGTGGAAAATCTCAATATTTCTAGTTAATGTGTTTTTTAAATTTTTTTCTATGCAATGCTGTCAAAAGCCAGTCAACAGTTATGAAGCTACTGACTGACAACTCACTGCCATGTTGACGATTAAACGTTCAGTTATTCCACCATTTGAGAGACAAATTTACTTTTTTTCCAGTTTAAATATCACCAAGAGAAAGCTGGAACAGACACAAGCGGAGAATCACAAACTTCTAGCAGAACTAAATGCGGAGAAAAATAATATAACTCAGCTGAACGAACTGGTCAAAAGGCTGAGGCGTAAACAACTTCTGGTATCTAAGGTGGGCAAAAATCCCAAAATCAGTTTTTAACCATCAGTTTATTTTAGTGCCAAGGGACCAACTATGACAGTGTGACTCATGGCTCTCTGGGCTGTATTGACTCGTGTCAGTATCATTTTCTGCTTCCAGGTCTAGAGAACTGATCATGCCAGTAAGATCAAAGCACCTTTGTGCCTATTGACCAGATTCTTGGGTATTTGATTCAAAGTAAATAATGTACTAGATTAAAAAAAGATAAATTATCAAGTTATAGTAATTTGTTCATACACAGGGTAAAAGAGATAAAACATCACATTGTAGTTATTTGCTTATACATAGAGTAAAAGAGATAAAACATCAAGTTATAGTTATTTGTTTATACATTTTTGTGTGTATATTTTTTTTATAAACTATAATGCATGAGTTTTCCTCATGTTATCTGATGATGTAAAATCAAAGCTACCTCTTCTAAAACTATAAAAATGAGACTCTCATTCAATAATAATCTCTCTGAAGGAAAGAGACAGCTACAAGAGCCTGTTGGACTCATATGAGAGTGAAGTGACCGTCAACTTTGACGCGGAGAGGAAGGCACAGACGCAGAGGCTGGAAGGAATCCTGCAAGATTATAAGCAACAGGCAACGGAGTGTGAAACTGAAATCACATCCATGACTGAACGTCTGACAGATTTACAGAGCAAATATGAACAGGTAATTCAAGACAATGTGATCTTTTGCATATTAAAGTTACTCATTTTGTGTGATTGGAATTGGCCCTAATGGGTGGATCCTTATTCAAAAGTTAGTTAAATTTTCAGTTATGATGCTGTTTCTTTGTTACCTGCAAATGTTTTTTAAATTTTTATTTATTTATTTTATTCTTTTAATACAGTGGTCTCCGCCTAAGAACCCGGTCGTCGGGAGACAAAAAAAGCGGGTTCTTAGGCGAACGGGTTCTTAGGCGAACGGAAACGTTACGCAACCCATCTGACCACAGATTGTCTTCACTTGTCTTGATTCATTGATCGTTACCGTTAGTTAAAGATTTAT
>JBCAUA010000012.1:2560294-2573010 GCA_038406235.1 Peronia verruculata | reverse complement strand
TATCTATCTATCTATCTATCTATCTATCTATCTATCTATCTATCTATCTATCTATCTATCTATCTATCTATCTGCGCTGTAAGTGTATCAGAAATCATGGGCTTCACTCAAGTGGACACACTGAGTTGTGGGCATGGGATGTTTTCTGTGTTGGTGGGTGTGTGTGACCCGGTATGTCCTTGCAAGGCGGGGGTGAAATATCTCACTGTCTTGTTCTCCTGTCTGCTTATTTCCGGATTTGTCATTGTAATTTTTTTGCTGTCATTTCAGCAACATAAACTGCAAATTGACGATGACAGTACCAGAGTGTCGTCAGACTCCAGAAGCTTAATCTATATTTTGTTATTATTATTTCGGTGGTTACTTTTTTCCTGCAGTCGTTGTGTTATAAAACACCCCAGAATCGTTTTAAATTTAATGAAGAAAAGTGTTCAAATTGGAGGGCAATCTCAGGCCATTTTGGGGCAGCGACGTGACATACATGATCAGGCCGGCCGCGTGGGTAGATCAGGCAGGCAGATAGGCAAGGCACTTGAGAGAAGAGGGAAGAGGAAGAAGAGAATAGGAAAGAGGTAACGCGGCTACGAGGACCCTATAGCACCGCCAATGAGGTCAACCAACGTACGGCCAAATACCGCGTCATGCACTGGTAAAAATAGCAGAGCTCCCATCTTGCGCCAGTGACCTACATCGGCAGGAGAAGTGTCTGTCTGTCTGGGTCAGAGGCCTAGTTTCCCCCCAGTGCTTTGTGCAACTATGCACGCCAGTCGGGGGGTAGTTTCCCATAGCATGCAAGGGCGTAGCCAGGGAAGAGGACCTCTTCAGTGGATGGTGTTAAGTGATGCAGAACGATAACGAAAGGAAGTTTCGAGATGGTGCGACCATACAACTAGAACCGGTGGCTTTGTTCAAACGACTAGTGCAAGGAGAGCAGATCGACATGTAAACGCCCAATTGTCTTACATGCAGCTGCTATTGTTTTAAGAAGAAATTGTATTGTCATGAAGTCATGACACTTTTGTGTTAAAATTAAGTTGATCCTCAATACTGACATTGCTATACATGTACCTCACTTTTCATGACTTCGGCCTTTCAGATAATTTTGCTTTCAATTGTCAAATTGTAGTTTCCTACGCTAGATATCTGCCTCTAAGGGGGGATACAAGGGTTAGGGCAGAGAATGACTGGCAATGATGCTTTCAAGAATTGAGACATGAAAAATAGGCCGGCAGAAGAAGAGACCAACAAAAGTTAAAGAAATGAATAAGAACATTCAGGACTAGACTAGAATGGCGGCGACCTAGGCCTTAGCTTTCAGCCGCAGTGGACGGAGAGAAAGATCTATTTTTCACATCAGTTAATGCCACTTTGGCCTGGATGATGTAGGCGTTTGCGGATATTGCACGATACGTAATCTATTCCATCAAATAGATGTGCGCACGGTTCCCGTACACTCAAGTCTCAGGGCTATTTATTTATTTATTTATTTATTTATTTTTTTGCTCCAGATAAAGGTGAATTTTGAATTTCTGTCTCAATTTCATTTTTTTTTTTTTTTGCGAACCATGCTAGGCTATCGTATTATCATGATATCCTGGTATTTAGATCTAATTGTCTTCAGTGCTTAAGAAACGAAACTCGAAAAGGTTACTGGCGAGGATGATGGTAGTGGAAAGAATGGGGTTCAAAGATGCAGGGTTAGATTAAGACAGCCCTATACGGGTAGGCGGATGTTTGGACAGCAGTGATAAAATCCTCACAATCTTACTCTTTCTGTTCCATTCCTCTGCAAGTCCCTGTGTGGTGGCGAAAGGGAAACGTGTCCATGTTTTCACGAAAATGATTCCAACCATGGCTTTCTCTGTGTCCCTTCCTCCCGTCTTCCCGATGTATGCATGATAGATTTGTAAAACCGTTCTATCTTGTGACATGACCGTACCACTTGAGTTTCCACTGTGTGTAAAGTATGGAAAGGAAACCGTCGTGGCGTTGTAGAGATTACGGATTTCAAATGAAATCACAGAGGATGGGATGCCCACTTTGACAGTGCTATCCTTAAACGTCTGTTTGTCCAGGGTAGTTCAGAAACAATACGACAGTATAAGTGATTTAGTGTTGAACACATTGTACGGGAAACTGGACAGTCAAACTAGTTGTATGTATCGCTTGAAATTGGTATTGAGGAAAAGCCTGTTGCATGCAAACATTTCTTTATATAGTGTAATCTTGTCAAAATTTGGATTACATTGTATAGTGTTGATTTTTTTTTTTTTTTAAATCCTATATCATTGTGGGTTCTAAGTAAGGGTAAACTCCGTTATAGCCTGTCGATCTCTTCCCCGCCCATCTTGTCTGTGAATAGTGAATACGCCCCTGACTTTGCATAAAGTTTGGCCTCGTCTGACCCGGCTCCGCCATCCAGCTACTGGCGGGGCGCTGATTTCCCCCTCGCCGGCTTTTGTTGTGTCTGCGGCTGGGCCTTTTGAAAATAGAAGCTCCGTCATATCTCCCTCCCTCTCCGCTCTTGTACCGCCTCTAGACCTTGGCAGGCCGGCTAGGCTACCGGGGGACCATGGAATGATGCAAATCTAGCGCTGCTCCGACCAACAACATTGTGCATGTGCTAGATTCTATCTAGATCTAGACTGGGGGGAAAAACAGCAACTTTGCGGTCTGACTGGATTTCGGACGGTAGTGGTAAGTTTTCCGTGCCATAGATCTATAAAGTGCAGTCTAGACGTCTATTCTTCCTGTTTCGGATCATAAAACTGGAGTCTAGATCAAGATCAAGTCCAGCACATACTGAGATCAACAGCAATAGATCTAGAAATCTATACGTCTAAAATCTAGATCTAGATCCAGATTCTAGACTGTTGAAAACCACCAAGTTCAGGAAGCATGGCTTTGAGCTGAATCGATACTGGATTTAAATCTCAGTCTAGATTCTTAGACGTCCAGAATCTAGATCTAGATCTAGATCAAGATCTTACACAAAATCCCTGACTAAATCTAGATCGGTCTAGTCTAGGCCTAGATATAGATCTAGATGTTGATTCAGATTTGAATTCTAGACCTGGGACTAGACGCTAAATGTGGACGATGTTAGATCTAGATCTTGAGATTCCAGAAAAAATATTTTTCATCTTCAAAGTTATACCAGATTTTGTCGTGGTTCAAAGAAAATGATGACCATGATTTACTCATCGATTAGGAACCCCATAAAGACAGGTTCTAGATCTAGATCGAGATCAAGAATATACCAGGGTCTAAAATGTCATTGCCTGAGCTTTGAGATTGTAGGCTTGACGTAGATCTAGATCTAGAGATCAAATAAATATGATAGATTCGAGATATAGATTTAGACCAGCAAATGGAATCCAAACCGCAAGTTCTTGCCTGTTAGGCTTATTCATATTCACAAGTTGTGCTCACCATCTGTGTGCTGATGATGTAATCCGGACTTTGGACAACTCGAGAATCATGTGGAATCGACAACATATCGGCAATTATCAGGACTTTAATCTAGATCTAGATTCTAGATCTTGACCTATATCAAGTGCCTGTCAGAGTTCGGAAGAGAATCTACAATAATAAAGATCTCTGTCAACAATCTAGATCTAGATCTAAATCTTTATTACCGGTACCGTGGTTGATGACTGGTGACAGCGCAGAAATATTTAGTATGCGGGGACATTTAGCCTAATCCTTATTTTAAAAAAAACTTGTAACAGCTTGTGAAACAGAATGATAGATCTAAAGATCTGAGACTTGAGTATGACTTTTCATAATCTTTACTGTGAAATCATATTGCTTTGATTCAATGTTGGTTTACATTGAAAGTTGCTTGCTCTGAAATTATTTTCTTTTGGTTTAATCGTCAGAATCTGTAAAACCCTCAACATGTCAGTTTTCAGTTTCTTAAAGCAGCTGTCAAGGGTTAGGATAGATATTAGACTAGACACACAGCATTGGTGAAACAGTTAACGGACAAGACAAATATTGTTATAAAACCCTTTAAGGAGACTACAGTATCATAATATTCTCGCTTCTATATCAAAGCTTAACATAATTCAGGAAGACTAAACACACACGTTATAATTAGTTGAAGTATTCTGAGAGAAGTGGGTGTTGGGTGCCTGTAAGAGCTAATCTTCAGCATTACAGAAATTCATTTCTGACGCGTGGGGTAGGCATATCAAGCCTAGACATTGTTCTTAGGTTTGCCGTGTTCGAATGCTGGGAGTGATATTTATGTCTGTAATTTGAATGTGACTTACATTGTATTTCATCAACTGTGAATGGCATTTGAGGACAAATAGAGTTTATCTTATCTTATATGTTAGATTTTCATTTGTTCCCCTGTGACCTGGTTGACGTGTAGTGCAACATTCTTCACAAAGAGGTAAAAAAATTGAAAGTGATTCTAGATAAATCTTAATGTTTGTCACAAGTAGATCCCCAAACTTGTATTTCTGAAGCATTTTGGCCCACATTTCTATTTCAGTTGTCATAGCTCTGTTACCTATTAGTCTATCATGGCCAGGATGGGATGAAGGTGTTCATTTAATAGAAGAGTGCAAAGCCTCTTCAAGACTGATGTTGTATCACAGATATATCTCATAATGAAGTTAGGATCTTCATCTTTGCCAAGCATGATATTAGGTACCAATCATGCATTATTTCGGATGGAAATAGTGCGAAACTGTATTTGGAGACTGATGCACCATTTTATCAATCCACGCTATGTTTGAAATGATAGAATGTTACGGGTTGTTTATTCTTTTTCACACTGAATATTGGTTCTAGTAATACACTATTTCTGCATTAAATTCTCAGTTGTGGATGAAATCTTACAAATCACTATATGCGACGCGACACGATGAAATCAGGCGCTTGTCAAAGTCGACCAGAGAAATCAAGTGTTTTTCAACAGTGAATGAATTTTTGACGTATTTGTTTTTCTTCACCAAACTTTACTATACCAATCTAAAATGCTTTTCAGAGTTCAGTTTACTGAAAAAGGATCGAGTACAAGTCCAAAAATTATGATTTAGGGGCATGGTCTAACAAAGATTAATAAAGATTTACAAAAGTGATTGGCTATTTTCTTAGTAAATTCAGTGGCAACAATAGGTCACCCCCATTGTCTTTAATTGCCAATATCTCAACTTCTGCTTTAGATAGAGCAATAATTGTTTTTCACATACAGAAAGGGAAATGAATAATCTTCACAGTGATATCAGTAACTCCATATTCTCAAAATTTGACGAGCATCTGATTGCATCATGTCACATTTCACATGAGTTTAAGATAAAGAGATTGAGAAAACTCCTAGCATTGTATGAAATCAGGTTTAACTTTTTGTACTTGTGAAGTGCATCTGCCCATGACCTCCTTACGTGCAAATTGATCATGCCTGGGTGTTCATGTCTCTGCTTAGAAGGGTGACTCATGTGATTGTGCTATTTTTATCCCTGCCAGAAAGCCATGTAGTCAAAGCTGCCTTGTCTTTTCGGGAACATTGGCGCGTATTTTAGATATTTTGAAAGGAGTCATTAAGATAGGATTCTGATGTAAGCACACGTGTTCTGCTCCCTTTGAAATTTGTGTCGCTGACATCAGTTATGTTAGAACTAGAATTGGCAATCATGTGGAAATATCATTGATTATTATGAGTTTTTTTCAGCCCAAACAATAAACTGATACTTGTTTCAGTGTGTCTCTTGTGAACTTACTATTTCACTGGAAGAAAATGTTTTTGGGGAAGACCATCAGAACTATTCTGATAAAAATAAGTTCTTCTCTTGCTTTTTTAAATTAAAAAAATTTTTTTTGTTTTTGTTTAAAGACATTTTTTGTTGTTGATGTTGTTGGTTGAAAAAAAAAAATGCCACAGCCTTAGTCATGAATATAATATGTTGAGTTGTGTGAAAAAGGTGGAATTTGGAGTGAAGGTAGATCTGAAATGTCTGCGCAGTTGTTTCCTTAAGAAGAAATGTGTGTGCCCTTCTTTGAATTGTCAGGCTGTCAAATTTTTTTACCAGTTCAGTGACAGAAAATAGAAGAAAAGTGGCTACATAGTAATAGTATGCACCAGTGAAGACTTCGCACAATTTTTTACTCTTGTTTGGATTAATTGAATGGGGCATCAGCACAATCACGGTTATATGCCGCCTAGCACGTTAGAAATCATCTGAGTTAAAAGATATGCCATAGAATATGTATTAATGTATTAGACAAGCAAAGATTGTAAAGAGAGGCTGTCAAAAATAGGATGTTAGTTGTGGCCCACCTCATGTTCATAACTTCCTACTTTCATGATGATGGTTTTGATCTAAGAATATAAGTCATGGTCCCTGGTAATATCTACAGTCTCAGAGTTTTGTCATCTGTATGTACGGGTATTTCTCCTACTAATATTTAGTGATAAAATTCTAGAATATTCTGAAGTTCATTAAGTGAGGCTAAGGATGGATGGTATTATGTCTTTGGCTTGTTTGTTTGTTGTTGTTGTTTTTTCGACAGAAATGTCAAACAAAATGATTTTGTCAACTGCGATTTTGAGAATCAATACCTCAAAATTGATAAGGTTGTTTTAGTGTCGGGTATGCGTGAGCATTATATTTCCTTCACTGTACACACCAAAGAGGTTTGCTCATTTGCTCTCTATTCTTGCATTGCAGGATGACCCATACAAAAGCAGATGTCTGCCTAGGCCAACGTTGCCTCCGTTCAGTTCATTGGCTCCAAGAGTTCCTGTACCCAGCGGGGGCTATGGAACAATACCCTCATCCCACTACCAGCAACAACCGCAACAGCAACCACAGCCGGTTGGCCAGTACCCACCATCTGGTAAACTTGAGTACTACAGCCAGCAGCTGCAGCGCGGTGATTTCCCCCACAACCCACATGTGTTAGGATTCCATGGCAAGCCTGGGATTGAATTTGATGCCTATTCACACCAGCCGACAAACCACTTTCATGGCAGCCTTCCTCAGGGACCTCACTACCAAGGGAGATATTCCTTGCCTTATGTAAACCAGCAGCCTTTGCAATCAGATATGTCACTCAGCCTACCGTTTTCTGTTGGTCAGTCAAATATTATAGGGGGCTCCCTCCTACCAACATCATCAAGTTATGGTAACATCCCGACATTCCCCAGCAGCACCGATCATCCTCCCCAAATCCCTCTCAGCCAGGTGGAGTCTCTGCTTTCTGAGGCAGAACAAAAATCTTTGCCAGATTTCAGTTCATTGCCACAGACTTTAGATGAAGATGACCTCAATCCATCCTGGCTTCCCTCATATCATCAGCCATCTGCCGAGCCATGCGGGCAGCTACCATCATTCACAAATTTCATGCATGCAGGTAATTCTACAAACAATACCACTTATCCCAAGAATACATATCTGACATCCGAGCCTCAAAACAAAACCGCTGCTGGTGACTCATTTGATCATGCGTTTGGTCAGGTGCAACATGGCAATGGATTATCAACGTCAGCACCTGGGTTTGGAAGTGTTACGGGCAACATTTCATCACAATTTGGACCACAGAGACATTCATATCAGGAAAACTATAGTGTGCCAGAGACAGCAAAGAATTCAGTGGGATTTATCAACCAGTCCCATCACAGCAGTATAAACAGTACCCAGTTCTCAGGCAACACACTCAATCAAGTGCATCACACTGATATGCATATGCAAAATCAGCAGACAGGACGTGGGTACCCATTTGTCAGCAGTGCAAAATGCCTAGATGTGCCTCACAGTACAGACAATACAACCAACAGTCAGAACCTAGCAGTGCCAAATTCAAACTCTAAAAGTAAAAAGAAAACCAAAACTTCAAGTGAAGACCTTGTCAACAAAGGCAAAATTGCAACAAAGAAAACCAAAAAGAATAAAAAGGTACAGCAGAAGGAGGTACTGCCAGCCCATAATCCTGACTGTTTATCTGCCGGAAGTAGCAATGAAACAGAAGCTTCAGCCGCAGGATGTTTATCCCCAACATTTATTGCCAGTCTTTCATCAAAAAGAGCTGTAGATTCCGAGACATATGGCCACACATCAAATGGGCCAGAAGCTGTCTCCAGTGCAAAGTCGAATCCTGACATGCATCAGTCATTACCAGCCTCTGTCAGTAAGAACATTCAGAATCATCATGAGACAGAGTGTCCCCAGAATACTTTATCTCCTAGTTTAAGTTTATCATCAGGGTCTTACAGTAGTACATCTGTTGTGCGATCGATGGGACCTCAAACAGCGAAATCTTCACCAAGTGCCATTCATCCTTTTTCTGCTCAACCTGTCACTCAAGTAAGTGACAGTAATCTCAGAGGATCTCAAAGTTCAAAATCATCGACATCAGCTACACACCACCCGTCCATCAGCAGGCTTGAATCTGCCCAGTCTGGTAAAGTCAGTGATCTTCTCACAGTTGAGACTGATACAGCAAGCAGGAGCCCATCCCCTTTTCAGTTATCCCCTAGATTTCTTGCCAGTTTATCTTCAAAACGAGCCGACCAGAAACCAAAGCAAACGCCGTCCACAGATGTTACATCAGTGGGTAGAAAAAATGCAGAACAGAAAATGCACACAAAGTTGTCAGCTTCAGAAATTTCTCATCCACCAGAGTCTGATGCTGATCGCCTGAGCAGATCACCATCTCCAAACCCAATATCTCCAGGTTTTCTGGCTAGTTTGTCTGCTAAAAAGGTGGACCCTCCTCAGCCACTGGCGATGAAAGAAATGGATAAGAACCCATCGCAGTCTGAGCTAATTCAAACTTCTAAACCACTTGCAGCCAAACAGAGGCCAAAGCTTGGCTCAGAGAGCAAACAGGCCCAGTCACCTAAATTGTGTCAATCTCCAGCTCCCTACCCAGAGGGTTCAGAGTTCCAGTATCCAACGCCTCCAATGGAAGAAGATGACGGGAAGATCCAGTCACCCAGCTTGTCTCTCTCCCCAACCTTCCTGGCCAGTTTGTCCAATAAGATAAACTCGCAGGAACTAACGAACACTTTGACCCCAACCCATGATGATGCCATGGTACTGCCCACACCTCCCAACAGTGCAGGACCCAAACAGCCGCCATGTGCTGCCTCCTTGTCCAAGGAGGAACAGACCTCTCGGATACTGGAGATCATTGCTCGGGAAAGAGAGAAAGCAGTAAATGCCCATCCAATGCCAGTCCAGGAACCGAAGAAAAAGAAGAAAAAGAAAAAACTCAGAGAGATAGGACAAGGCGTTGATGATCCTTACATGCAAATTCCACCGTCAGGACATTCGCAGCCTTTTGTCCCAGATCTGCCCTTTCATCCAGGGAGTTTTGATGAGCCACTTTACCAGGTGTATCCTAATTACCAAGCAATGAATGTGGCTCAGTCCATGCCTGACATGCCTTCCACACCTGTACAGCCTCAGGCTTATTTTGGCCCAAAATCCTTAGGGACAAGCTGTATGCCAGTCCATCAGGATATTGGCATGGCTTCTGGCGCAGAGGTAGACACCATTCTTAACTCGGGAACACCACAGCAACAGACATACCACACTGGAGATGTCACGGGAAAGACCCAGACACTCCAACCTCAGTGGAGTAATAATAGCCTTATGAAGCAGGGAACAAACAAATCACTTGAACCACCAGATCGCCAGAATTGTCAAATTATGGAGTCGCGGAAGGATTTGAGACAAAATTTAACATGTATCAACAGTCACCATCTCCCAGATCACATGTCAGGAAACCCGAAATGGGAAAACAGATCTGAGATCCAGTCATTGCAGTGTCCTGTAGGAGAATCTGCTCCAGCGGGAAGTAAAGGTCAAAGTGGGGTTGCTGCTTCTAGTCATGATCCATATGCCTTTGATGATACGGACCAGAAAGTCATTACAATGCCTCTCAAAAAGGAGTTTAGCTCTAACTTTACTGTTTATGGTGGCCATGAAAACTTGTCCAGAACAAACTTCCAACTGCGTGCAAATCCAGGTCATGCTCTTGAGAATGCAAGCCAAAGGCTGGCAGCACCAGTTCATAATCAGGATCTTAAGAAACATCTCAAAGAACACAACAGTCAAGGGTTTAGTGCACCACGGGTTGAGAATCAATCTGAAAAAATATACATAAAAGATGAATTGACTTCAAATGCTAATGTTCAAGGGATCATGGATAACAAGAAGGCCTTTGAAATTTTGGAAGCTGATGGAGCAAAAACATCATCATCAGAATCCGCCATGGGTAAACTGCAGGAACACGGAATGCAAGGGAAAAGGGAGGCTCATTCGCCCGATTTATCTGTAACTTCACCCTATACTTCAGTGATCAAACAAGAACATGGAGTCACTCCAATATCTGGTGATCATCAACAAAATGTCAGCAGGATGCAGGGTCAAGTTCCAAAATTGTGTAACTCAGTGGATGTCCAACAAGATCAAATGGAGTCCCAGATGAAAACTACTCTCTTATCTGAGTCCTTGAGAAAGAAGAGGGGACGGCCACGAAAACAGCTGGGCTTGCTGCCCAAGAAGCCAAAACTGCAGAAGCCCAAAGGCCTTCAGAGGAATTTAGGCCCCAACTGTCCCGTCAACGTGCAGTACAAAGTCAATGGGATCAGTGTGAAGCCAGATGATCTGAAGCTAAATCAAAGTCTTGTGGATCGCCTGGCCAACAACTTGATGGAGGTGGCGGACTGCCGATGTCTGGGACCTGAACGTGAGTACAGTTATAGCTCTGCATGAGACTGGCAAGAGGTCTTAACCCTTTGAACCCGTATGCCCGGTAAACCGGGCATGCGCTAATTTGCCTACACACCGTATGCCCGGTATACCGTAAATCTAAGGTTAAGTTTCCAGGAGATCAGGTGGTGGGTCAAGATAGGATCAGGGGTTCAGGGTTCAAAGGGTTAAGGTTTTATCCCTGGATTATACAAAATGCCACAGTTTGTTTCTGTAGTGTTTTTTTTTTTTTTTTTCCTTATTCAAGGTTGGCTCTTATTACTTTAGTATTATGTGTCATATATCATGAGCTATATGACAAAGGTTTGAATATGTAACAACCCCTGTTTGAGGGAAAGTCAAACCCTTACCTTCTCTGCATGACAGAGGGGCGAATCGGCGTATAAATTATGTTACTGGTTATAACAATATGTGGCGATATGTTCAAAATATCTATTGACATTTTTCTGATTCTGGTCTTAAGACTAGGAAAATAAAAAGTTCATGATGTGTGTAATCAAGCAACTAAAACTTGATTTCCCCTTGTCAGTCTCGTCGGTTTGTTTCATTATTGAGCTCTATAATGTCATGATTAGACACAATGAGGAAAGGACCAAAGGAGGTCAGACCAAGATGTTTATTGATACCTGGACACCGAATAATTATCCATTGGGACATCTTGGTCTCACCTACTTCAGCCTGTAAATCTTTTGTACCATGCATGCATTTCAGGAAGATGAATGTTGATGTTCAAGATAAGGAAGAAGCAAGTTTTGTCCTTGAGTTTACATTTCCACAAATATTTGCTCAGAATGACCACAGCAGACCTTTTTATTCAGGAAATAATATTCCTAATTGTATAAGACCTTAAATATTATTTGAAAAAATGTTGGGTTGCATTTGTTACTTTACTAGGATCATTATTAGTTCTTAAATCAGAGCGGTCATATCTTTTGCAGTTGTTTTCTTTTTTTCTCTAACTCTATAGAGTTCAGATTGTTTCAGTTTGGCAATTGCCATAAAAAAGACAGGCAAACAAGTCTGTTGATGTCAGATGTCACTGTGGAATAGTGCGGTTTGAAGTTTGTGTTTTATGCCTCAATTACAGATATTCCATCTGAAGCCACAGAGGGACCATACTACACCCAGCTTGGGGCTGCTCGGGACATCCCAGGGGTCCGGAAAGTTCTGGAACAAAGGTGAGTGTTATTAGTTATTAGTAGATTGTGCACTACTTTTTTCATGGCCTGAATTGTCATGCCGTGTCCTGTCATACAGCAGTTGTCTCATGAAATGAGTCCTATATGTGTCGATGTTACACCAAAATGAGTCCCATATGTGTCAGTTTTACACCAGACTGAGCTATTACCTCCATGTAGCACCTTAACTCTTTCCATGTGAAATGGTTATAATATCATTTATATTAGAGCTGTCTATAATGCACTCGTAGGACATAATGACAAAATGTAGGAGAATAAAACCACTGAGATTATTTTGACTACCTAACTGCAGTAGTCATTCTGATTTTCTTTGTTGTATTTCTCTAGGACTGGAGTCTCTGGCTCAGCTATCCGCATTGAGAAAGTCATTTTCACAGGCAAAGAAGGCAGGAGCAAAGAAGGCTGTCCTGTGGCCAAATGGGTAAGAAAACATTAAGGACCATTTGACACATTTATAACTAATTTTGTCTATATTTGATTGTTCAATCTGCATTCACCTTTAATCATTTGACTGTCCAGTGTTCAAAAATGGGTGCTGCTAGCTGACTGCATGGCACTTAAAGTCAGGCTGAATTAATTTCATCCTATAATTTGCTAGTGGATACAAAGTTACCTGGCAAATCAGCATAGACTGATCCACAGAACTCACAAAGATTTGACATCTACTTTATAGGCATATATGAGACGTGACACAATGAAATCAGGCGCTCGTCAAATTTTGAGCATATGGAGTTATTGGTATCATTGTGAAGATTATTCATTTCCCTTTCAGTGTATGAAAAAA
>JBCAUA010000012.1:2521114-2552032 GCA_038406235.1 Peronia verruculata | reverse complement strand
CCCCCCCCCCCCCCCCCCTCTTCTAGGTACCTAGTAGTGTTGTCTCTGTGCAGTAATGAGATTGTCACAGAATGGGGTATATTGCTGGATATGCAGACTCTACTCCATGTGATGCCAGCATGGATTCACACCATACCAACACTGCATTTTGTATGAATAATATATCTTGTAGATTTTAATTGTCATATTTATCATTCATGGTATTGCTTTGAAAGAAGCCATTCTTGCTTGTATGGATTTTGTAAACCCCAAAACACATCTGAGCTTGAAATTGGATTATTTTTCTTCTTTCATATTACATTACTTCAGCCATTATTTTTAATTGCGTTTCTTTTTTATTTGGTTTTGTTGTTTGTTTGTTTTTGCATTGGCTCTATTTGTGCTCATTATGTATTCAGGAATACTTGTAACCTGTTAGTATTGTGTTATTGTTTGAAACACCTGACCCACCAGCAATACTTATCCAGTGCTTTATTGTAATCCAGCATGGATCTGGCTGAGGCTCACGTGTTTATGACACCATGTTTTTCTTTTTTGCCCTATTAAATCCTGCACAGTAGAAGGGGAAAAGAACAATTTTAGGCTTAGTTTAAACATTCACTCACATAGTTCTTGATGCGCACTTTGTTTTATTGTTATTCTTTCATTCTCAGTCGGAAAATGATTTTGAGGTAAGAATGGCTTTGATAGTTTGGTAGCGGGTCATATCTTGCTTACTTCCTCATTTCTACACACCAATGAAATAAATGAACTACACATCTCAGAATTCAGACAGAATTAATAATGTGTATTTATATAGCCTGATCTAAGACCTTATTTATGGTATAATACAGTCTGATGTAGAAGGACATAGTACTGATTTTTATATGTTGAAAATAATCAATATCATGGCCATACCCAAAATCAAAGAATATTATGTGTAGGAAACTTGTATGTTGGCCAGCTATGCAGGAAACATTCCCTTACATATGGGCAGTGCAGGAAACTGCTGCTGTCAATCTTTGCTTTTAATTCATTTCATGCACAGCTAAGTTAAACATGGCATGGCTTGGGAACTGCTTTGCTTTTAGACTGTCTTTTTCTCTAGTGTGCAAGAATTCATCAGTCTGCTTGCCAGCATTTTGACACTAAACTGAAATATGTGTTTAACATTTGTTAGAAAGGCAAGATTTACTTGTACATTATGTTAAGAAGAGGCTCCATTTCTTGCTTAGAAAAAGTAATGGACTTAGTGCACTGTCTTATCATTATAATACATGGATAGCTACTTTCAGTTTCTATCCTGTCACTAGTTTAGACATTTTAGTAACGCACAATTTCAGGATCTTGATATCTCAAACAGAGCTAATTTTTTCATTGAAGAAATTTAAATGCTATTCATTGAGAGATGGTAAAAGGCTGAGTGACAGCAAATGTTGTATGTACATGTTGATTCTTAATATGTCCCAAGCAGTAGAATTTTGTTGTATGTTTCTGTGTATAGCATATTACTTGTGATAAACACAAATGTTGTGCACTTTTTGTCAGTCATAGAAGAATTAGAACTAGTTCTTGATAGTAATGCTCTATTTTGTGTTTTAAAGGTTTTAGGAAATAATGACAACTGCATTTACCAACAGGCTTGTCTGAGATTGACACTTATAGTATTTTAAGATCATTTATAATCAGCTTTATAGATGAAATATTTTTTGCCATAATTACAGCTTTGTTATAGTCAAAACAAATTACAATTAACTGCAACGACAGATGAAGGTTATCAGTAAATGTTCACCTAGAGGAATACTTTTGAAAATGCTTTATTGTTCATGGACTTTCTTAAAACAATAAACTTCACAAAAGTACCTCTCTTTTTCAGTTCCTTACCCACTTATAAGAGTCTTAAACTTATCTGTCTCTCAGTTTTTCTCACACATAATTCTCTAGTCCCAACAAGCTAATCACTTACTATTTCCCTGCTCTTTATGTACATTCATACAATCATTTATCTGTTATAGTACATGACCTGCTAATTCTCATGCTTTATTCTTATGTCCGCTCTGATCGCTAACACTTTTTAGAAAAATAATACATTCAACTATGCAGTTCTCTCTGTGCTCTCTCTAGCAGTGCCTTCAACCTTTGCCCAGCAATGATGTCCATGGGGTGAAATAAAGAATTGTTATTTACTTTTCAGTTTTCTTGATAAATCTTAATAGAAGTTGGTAGAATAGAAAGAAAACAAACAAACAAACAAAAGTGAAAGTTTCCATGAGTGGCTTTTTTAATCATCTTATGTTGAAAAATGTTAGAATTTCCAACATTTATTTAGTTTGAGTGTTGAGGCATTTTTAGTTCTCTTGTTTCATTTACTATTTACCATGTAGAATTGTGTTTAATCAAACTTAATGTGCCAGGATTAAGAAAAATATAGTTTGGCTTCATCATCAGTTTGTCATAGTGCAATCCAGTTATGTATATTTTCAAAAGCAAAAGTAGCAACTTCGAGGGAAAAGCTCTGTTCAGAAAAACAGCTTCGCAGGCTTTTCTATGGAAGTCGTTATAACTAGCAATTCCAAAATATTGAAATTAGCTGTGAATTAGGTGTTAAAGAAGATAGTTAATGAGTTTTACTCATCTCATAAATCTGAAGGAAGACCCAGGCAGAGTACACAACTGCTATACATTTTGAAACTATGTAATCAAATGTAAAATGCCAGGAAATGTTGTAATACTTGTGTCATTGAATTCTTCATATGATAAAGATGTAGGGTTAAAGAAAAGAAATGTGATCAAAATGCTCAGAGATTTTTTTTTTTTTATGATTCTGCAAGGACTATTTGTTATAGCCTTATCATGTTTGGTGGCACCATAGGATTTTTCCTCCCCGTGGTTGAGTTATCAGTAATGTCTATTAGCTCACACATGTGAAATTGTCTATGTAAGGAGGATTGTAATTCTTGAAATGGATTGTCGTGCTTGTAGTTACATTTAGTTTATTTGCCATTGTTGGGTTTGTTTAAAGCGATATCAGCATGTGGAGCAGTAGGGTTTCCTGACTAGAGAAATATTGCCATGATAATAATACGATGTTTTCATTATTTCACCAACATGAAATGTCCACAGAAGGGTGGGATATCTCATGGTTTTCATCATTTCATGTTCTCGATGGTGTATGCGTGAGTCTTAATATGGACACTTTAAATTCATGGCATGCAGCATCGGTGACTGAGGACCTCATGTCATGTTGTCTATCCTCTATTTCTCTACCAGAAAATGATGGGCCAGCTAAGTTTGCTCAACATGGCCTGTGCTGCCAAGGCACGATTACGCACGGTTACGCTGACACGAGCCACCCGAGACGAAATCCTTCATTTCTCCATACTAGGTGGTCTGGAGAGAGGTCATGGCATTTTTGTGACCAAAGTCCAGCCAGCGTCCAAGGCAGCAGAGGCTGGGCTCAAAAGGGGAGACCAGGTCAGTTAAACTATATTTCAAGCTCTCACTTGTGTTTTGATTCTTTTTCTCTTGTTCTTTTCCCCTCATTTTCTTTCCATATCACACATAGGTATGGACCCAACATTTGTTCTAGCAAGTATATTTTCACCTGCCTTCAACACCATCTTTCCAGACACTTTTGTGCACAAGCAACACATTTATGTCATGGCAAGGACATCAAGATTGGTTGTAATTGATTTTAATTGAACAGCATGTGTTCTGGGCTCAGTGGATGTCCTGTTAACATATCCAAAAGCCTAAAGTTACTTTCCATCTTAAAACCCAAAATATGAAAAAATGTTGCTTCGATTATAAGAAAAAAAAAGGGAAAGTAACGACTTGAGAATTGGGATAGTTTCACAATTGTTATGTCAAAGCGTTTTAGTCAGATTCCAAGAACAGCAGTTTAAAAATTCTCTCAAATGTTTTCATATCTTGTCTCACAAATTGATTTGTATGTCAGAATTAACACAAGATAATGAAAAAAAAAAAAAAAAGGAAATCCTACCTGTTTAGATGTATTGCCATATTTTTCAGAAAAATAGTTATGGGCTTGTGATTCAAACTTTTGACCTTAATTAAAGTCATGATAAAGTAAAGTAGTACATCATTAGAAATTATATGTGACTTGAAATTCTGAATGCCACAAGTATTTTGTGGGTGTAGTTTGTGGAGAGATTTCACTAGTGTGACTCTCTTTTAAAACTATTGTTTTACTTTAATGCTTTGATGGTCTCTTGGAGTCACAGTTTATAGAGATACCTTTGTTTCCTCAGATACTGGAGGTGAATGGCCACAAGTTTCAGCAAATATACTACAATAAGGCTTTAGAAATCCTGAGAGGAACAACACATCTTTCCATCACTGTCAAGTCTAATTTGCAGGGTAAGAGGCTTTATTGTTGCAGTGTTTAGAAGTGATGTCAACTGGCTTAGTATACCACGTTGAAATAAATTCTAATTCCATAGAGTCTGTCAGACTAGTTCTTCCCTATATGATTTTGGATCAGTTTCAGATTGTTTTTCATGCCAGATTCATTTCATTCCTCTGCATTTGTCCATGAAATGCAGGTTCAGAATGAATTATTTTCCTTCAATGTGACTTTTTTTTTTCACTTGGTGGCAGATTATTTTCTTCAGCAACTATATTTCAATATTGATGTGTGGAGGAATTAAAGATATGTGCAAATAGATTATATTATTTTTAAAAAAATATCCTATAATGCTGCTGCAGTTTTTAAGAAGTGTGATGTGAGAATTTGTCTTTCTTTGACTTGTCTTTCCTGCTTTTACTTTTGACAGTGCTTATGATAAGTGTATGTACCTACCTATGACTTAATTACCATCATTTTTTGCAGAGTTCAAAGAAATGCTACGAGCATCAGAAAAGAATACTCCGCGGAAGGTGAAGCGAGAAGACGGCAATGTACCTAACCCCAAACAACGCCTATCAGTCCCAGACTTGGACTCATCAGTACCAATATTCCACTCAGATCAGGGCGACGACAAAAAGACTGAAAAACGTGGCGGCATCTTTGGCTCTAATTCCCGGTTACGAAAAGCTTTAACTCGCATCAACTTCATGCCCAAAAATTTGAACGGGTAAGACAGACTGAAGCGCTACTATTTATGCACACAAAAAACAGAGATGCCAAGTTTCCATAAAATTACGAAATTCCGTAAAACAGAAAAACATCCATAAAGTCTCAGTAAAAACCTGGTCATCGTTTACGGAAAGGAATTGTCCATGCGGACGACAGAATGCGAATAAATTATTTTACGGAAGAACGCGAACTCTTGCTGGGACCCAAGGACCCGGATAATGATAAAACTGCGCATGCGCACTCAACAATAACATCCGTACGGCATGCCTGCTTTAGGTATAGCTAACTTACTCTTACGGGAGTGACCTGTCAGTTGGATTTGACTGGCAATACGCAGACATTCAGTTGATTTAGTTGTGACTTCATATTGTACCGGATTGTCATTCAAAGCGAGACATAGATGGACACGTTATTGAATATGCTGAATGCGATAAATGAGTGAACATCAAAGAAATAGACAAATCCATGAATGGTTGGATGATGGGTGGGAAAGATGCGGACAGTGAATATATCATTCGAAAGCCAAATGAGTCCCATATAGCTTACTGTCATCTGTGTGGCCAGAGTCCATTATGGATGCTGTGAGAAAAATGTCTTTTATTAGCCACTCTGAGAAAATGGATCACGGCAAAGTCACAAAGACCTTACTTAGCAGATGCCTCAATCTTTGCCAGCTCATCCAACTGCCACAAGGAGCATGGCAACCTGCATTGGAATTGAAGAAATGCTCCAGTGTAAAGATGAAAGATAGTGTTGAACTGTAAACAAGATGGTTGAAAATGTGGTATTTCAAGTCTTATTTTTAAAAAATTTCCGGGGGGCATAGTCTGCGACAGCCGCGTGAAAAAAAAAGTTCAGTTAAAAAAAATTTGGCATAGTTAAGACCTCTGAAAATAAGTGGAGAGGAATTATGAAATATTTGTTTTATCACATTAGAAAAACCATTGCGTCTCTGTAAATGTATATGACACAGAGTATTAATGGTTGCTGTGGAGAAAACTACAGGAAGGTTTAAGATTTATAATTGGAATTATCTTGCCAAAAATGGTTGACCATCCAACTAGAGTAAATGTTTGTAAATAATCTACATCCTTCTGTTCTTCAAACATCATTATTACATTATGACAAACAAGTGTATTACGATATCAGATGATGATGCTGTCATCCCAGAAATTTGACAAAATGAGCCAGAGATATGTAATTTTGACATAGTTTGTGTTGTTTTGCAGCAGAGAGTCCAGTGCCATCAACCATTCAGATGAAAGCCTTTATTCCAAACCATCAAGAAAATCTTCCACCTCTTCATCATCATCCAACCCTGGCGGCAGCCTCAGCAATCACTTGAGTGCCAGTAATCCAGACATCACATCCGTTGGTCTCATAGTAGATGATCGCAATGACATACCAGAACATGTTGTCAAAGTATACAGATCTGATCAGTCCTTCAAATATTTGTTGATCCATAAGGTACAGTTGATCCTGGAGTTTTTGTCAATATCCATGCAAATTGTAACTGTAGAATTTTTATTATTTTTTTTTTCTTTTAAATTTGCTGTAAAGAAGTGAGGTCTATCCTAACTGATTGAATTCTACAGCTTGTTACACCAGGCAGATTTTCTAATGTCAAATTCCCCACAGCTCGGTATACGGGGCAGACATACTTAGTCCTATCCTCCGCATCCACTAGTTACAAATAGGTCTGACAGGTTGCTTTGGGCAAAAACTTTTAGGACTCGGGTGATTACAAATGTCTGCGCCCATGATCGTGTTTGAGGCTTGTGTTTACAAAAGATATTGAACACAAAACGAGAAATGTGCATTCTCAGCCAAGAAGACCAGGGACAGGTGTTTTTCAAGCACTGGTGACAAGGGTTCAAAGGTTAAAAATGTTTCTTGTCTTTTGAAAATCTCAAGAGCAATCACTTGAACTCAACAAAACAACTCATAGTGGAGCTACATTGATGTTCCTATGTGTCTGTATGTGTACATTTTAAAGGATCATTAGAGAGGGAGTTGTAATTATTCAGTTACGTTTGTTATTTAGTCACTTTACAAAAAACTGCATGAGTTATACACAACAGACAGTTAAAATATTGTCATAAACGTGGACAGGATGACTATGTAATACAGAATGCTGGAGGATATTAAATCTTTGTAAGCAAAACTTCGCCACCGTTTGAGATCTTGCACATGTAAGAAACACAAGCTGATGCAAAATTATTGTTATTTTTTTATAACAATAGCAAGTTTGGAAAGTGAGCATAGAAAATAACATGGTGGAATTGAGGAAAAAAAAACTTAAACAATAATACATCAATTTTGTCAACAGGAAACAACAGCGAAAGAAGTGGTGATGCTTGCATTACAAGAATTTGGTATCACAGAGCCCAGTTGGTAAGTTGTTCAGTTCATTACATCATTTTTATAGTGAAAGTCTGAGAAATTCCTCTGGTAAAATTTGAAATTGCAGAGAACAAATCTTCAGACTTATCATATTGCCTCATATATATGTAGTATTTTCTTATCAGCAATGCAGTGAAAGATAAGACCTGTTGTTTCTATTCCTTGAACTTAGCTTGGTATCTTTTGAGATTAAGATCATAAATATATCATAATAATGTGAGTGAAGAGCTGTAAAAGGGAAACAGTGGATCAGGAGTTTTCACAAAGTGGGGAGGAAGACAATGCTTCTGTCCCTGCCCTCCCACATTGAACTAATGTTAGGCTGTAATGATAAGTTTCATTTTATCACTGATTATCCTCTCTCTTATCTTAGCCATTACTCTTTACGTGAAGTCACAGTGGAAATGGAAAAGTTCATCAAGAGCAAACGTCTCCCAGACACACTGAGCAACTTGCCAGAGAGGCTCAATCTCAATGGGCGGTATGTCCTGTTCTTTTCATGTGTAGTTATCACCAGTAGAAGTTTTGACATTGTTTCCTTTTGTTTGATTGTTTTTTGTTGTTGTTTTTTTCTGTCACATTTTTAGCACTTTGAGAGAGTTGTAATCAGCTATGTTTTGATACCTTACAAAGCGACTGAACTGTTCAACTGCAATCAGTGTGGGGATAAACATATATAATCCAGAGTTTGTCACCAAGTCGCACATTGTTTTAGTTTTTCTTCCTCCCCTGTACACTGGACCTCACCATAACTGGAAACAACCAAAATCTGTTATCTGTTATCTTCAGTGTTTACCCGGCTCTTTCTCTTTGTTTCAGTCTGTTTCTTTATTTTGTTATAATCCCATATGTCAGTTTGTGTCTCCTCATTGGCTCAGTATTGTCATTATAACTCACGTATCATTGATGTGATGTTCTCATGAGCCAAGAGAGTGTTAAAAAAGAAAAAAAAATCACATTTTTTAAAAAACTCTTATTCATGTGTGTTAACAAAGAGATCATGCTATATTGTACCAGATCCTGATTTGTTGTTTTTATTATACACTATATCATCTGTTTGTAATGCCATGCATGGGCAGTATGTTGTTTTATAAGAGATGCAAATTGAATGAAAAGAGATGAAGGCCTCGTATATCTATTCTGGAGATGTTATGAAGGTTTTCCCATGTTATTTCATGGAGAGATTTTTCTTTTCCTTTTTTGTCTTACAGAACTTGTCTTCCTGTTTTATTTTTCCTTTCTCTTTCTTCCTCTTCTCCTTTTTTTTTTTTTTTTTATGTTCTTTTCTTAAAAAGTGGAATAAAAATTGAAGGGAGAGATGTCATACTGGATGCATCAGATGCATGATAAGAAACTTATTTACAGGGTCTGGGATTTCTTACATCTTTCCTCTGTTATATAATCCTGTGGTCTTCAGTTCATTGATCTTGACTGCTGCCTTTTCTCTTGACTGACAGAGGGTAAAAATACAATTTTAGATAAAAATCAGGGAAATAAAGTAGGCTATAAATGATTTAACAGAAGAATGGCGCGATTTTGGTCATTAAATTTCCGCAGTGTAAGTTTCAACATGAAATTGAAATTTCTGACAGGGGAAAAGTCATGTTTTTTTTTGTTGTTTCAGAGTCAAAACTTTGTTTGGGACACTTCTCAAAATGTTCACTTGTCTTGAGTATTTTCAGCGTGAATCTGTGTGAGATGCTCTGAGATGCCCCCCGAAACATTGCAAGCCCCTAGTGAGATCTATAGAGAACTTGAGAAAAACAAGCCATTTGCAAACTGGCTAGTTTTTCACATATTACACTGGATCAGGGAAATAAGCTCATGTATTAAAGCAGATTAAACATGTAGCATCACATGCTGAAACAAAACACCCAGTCTCCAGATCATTTTGGTGATTGCTTGTAAAAAAAAAAGAAGAATTTATTGTTGCAATTTTACTCCTCCTCCTCGTGCTACAGCTGAGATAACCACCACGCCAGGAGGTTGACAAGCTTACTACAACCGTAACCTCATGCTATATCTCTTCATCATGTGTAGGAGATTTTGTGGGACCCAGGCAGACAACTTAGAGAACTATTTAATAACGAGAAGATAAATGAATAAATGATAAATGAATAAATTAATTGTTAGCTAGATAAATAAATGAACAGAAAAGAAGGACACAAATAATCAAATAAATAAATTTGTAGAAGTAAATGAAAAAGGAAACTAAGTATAACTAAACAGACAAATAAGAAGGCAAAATAAATGAAAAAAGAAAACCAGCAAATAACTATGTAAATCAAAAAACAAACAATAATTATGTCATTTTTTTTTTTTTTTAAAGCAGAGCAGATAAATGGACAGATAGATAAGTAAATAAGTGAAAAAATTAATATTTAAATAAATGAAGAGATTAGGCTGTATGTGAAAGTGAAAATATTAGTACCAGAAACAAGAGGGAGAGAGAAGGATGGAATATGCAACAGGTCAGAACCTTTTTTTTTTTTTTTTAATTTCCCTGATATCTGGAGATAAGGAAGACTTTGTTGAGCACGTGATATCTCATGTATTCAGGAGTACAAGGTAGTAAGAAATTTTTCACAGTAAACCTTGGAAGCCTTCATTCTCCATTGATCATCCAAGCTAATCAACTTGCACGCTGTCTTGTCCGGTTGTCTCAGAATGGGCTGTCTTTATTCATAGTGCTGCTGCCTGATTTCTCCTTAGCGTATTTGCGTTTTATTTATTTATTTATTTATTTTTGTTTTAGGTGGCTCTTTTCTTTTTTTTTTGCCCCACAGTGATTTTCCTTATTTTTTAATTCCTTTTTTTTTTTTCATAGTAATTATTTTTTTTTTCTTTCTGAATGTTTTTAATTCATATCTGAGTAATCCTATATTGGGTTAAAGCATTGTGATTTTCATCTTTTTCCTTTAATTTTCCTAAATTGGGTTTTGGTTCATTTGGCATGATCCTGTGCAGTTTCCTTGTTTTTCCTCATTTACCATTAAATGTTTGAGCACTCTTTTGAATTATCTATATAGAACAAAAGCACGCTCATACAAACATTTACCATGTACTCTGCTACTCTGAATATGACAGCAGCCTTGGAGAAATGCTATCTTCTGTAACCAGTCCTAATATTCTAACTGTCAACAGAAATACACAATGTAGTGTATTTAACAGATGAGCTAGTGATTCTAGAGTGTAACCCTGAGTATGTAGTTCCATAATAAGTAGAAACAGAGGGTCTGTCTCTCATTCCCCCGTGTAATGCAAGGTACACCCATTTAATGAAAAGTAAACTCTTTGTAGCACTAGAGGGCAGGAACATAATAACATAAATTTTGAAACACTACCAAAAGGCCACATGAAATGTCAGTCATATTGTATATTAAACATATATCTCTCGGACTCAATAAATTGGTTATGTATCTGGCTGGGAGAATGAGCTGTTTTTACTGATGGTCAAATTACTTCCTTGATACATGATGTATAAATAAAACAAGTTTAGTAGAGAAAGAAAAAGGAATCACATTGGAATCACTTGAAATACCCTTAATGAAAAAAAAAAAAAAAACTGTAGAAAGGTGTCATGACAATAAGGAATTATTTTCATCATACAAGTTTTCAGAATTCATTTCATCGACCAGGTTTCAGATTGTAAGAATAGACTTTTTTTCTTTTTTTTTTGGTCTTTGCAGTGTCTGCTTACCACAACCACCCTTGTGCTTAACAAAGGATTGTAATTTGGCCAAAATGTAGAAATAGCTCATTGTTTGGTTTGAAGATGAGATTCATACGTTGCTGAATGAATGTTTTAAGAAAGTCAGACAGATGAAGAAAACCATACAAGTCAGCTAACCTCAGTTGTTTTGAGCAAATTGGTATGCATTGAGCTACTTCACTATGATAAGAATTTCTTCTCCATTTTTTTTTCTACATCTCTAAGCTGTCACAAGCATGTGCAGACTGGCGTTTGCGTTCTCGATTCTGGCCTTTTGTATTTCTGTGATTTTATGTTGTCTGGTGACCTCTGTCTTGTGTTTCGATTTGCTGCCTTGCATGGCATTTTCTGGCGCTGCAAAACCACAGAAAAGTTGGTGTGACAGATGTAATAAGCTGGCTATCGAGACGTCATGAAAATGATGAACCATTATAAAATCTGGTCTTGGTTACAATGGTTTTCATACTGAAATGTGGAATGTATATGAAGTCTAGGTTTTCAACAGATTTACGAAAAGCTGATTACTCATGATCTTCAATATGTTTATCACAATCAGTCTTCAGAGGACTGAGATCATGCATTCATGTTATTGTTGTTCTTTGTTTGGCGTAACCCTTTGAACCCGTATGCCCGGTAAACCGGGCACGCGCTAATTTGCCTATGCACCGTATGCCCGGTAGACTGGGCTGACACACCCCTTCCTGTTTGACCAAGTGTCCAGGAGGTCAGGTGGTGGGTCAAGATAGGATCAGAGGTTCAGGATTCAAAGGGTTAATAATTGTTGTTTTTGATCCCATGTTGTTCTTTTGAAAACCACAAAGATGGCGGGATTTGTATAAGTATTTGGACACGATGAATGCAGGTTAATCTATTCCTTTGGCATTAATCAAGTGTGAAAATGAGCAGTTTTATTCTATTGAGTTCTCCTGCATATGATATGACTTGTAAATGTTTTTCTGTGAAATGATTGGTCTGATATGATAGAAATAAAGGAGACAATTCAGAAACCTGACAGACTCATAAAGATCTTGTGTCACTGGCCAAAAAAGTCCTGTGCAGATTCTTTTTCTTCAGTAATTTTCATAAATATGACATTATTTTCTGTCAGATTATAGATTAGCTGTCTTAGTGAAAACCTATCCTCTGCCAAATAAGACCCCCACTATAAAATATTGAAGAGCAACATTTACTGCATATTGGGATAAAGACAAAAAATATCAGATATTACATGGAAATATTTCAGACTTTTTTGGCATAAATCGCTAGGCTAATTGTCATATACATATATCTAATTTTGTGTATGTATCATATTCACCCATTGGTCAGTGGCAGTACTCACCAAACTATCCTATGAGCTATAGTGACAAGATTCACCCTGATCATCCACACCTGTAATGTCATTGCTGTTGTATGTTTGGCCAGAACATTGGATCGCTTTTTTTTTTTTTTCTTTTTTTTTTTTCTTTTTTTTTTTTTTTTTGTGCCTGTATCCTCATCAAATTCAGGTTGAGTTAGTGCTCAAAATTTGTAGAGAGACGTCATTATCTAAAATAATGTGGGCATCTTCATGCATATTATCATCGGAACTCCCTGCTTAACCGAAAGCTAATACTGGCATGAACAATCACATTATAATAAATGAAGACATTATAAAGTCTAATTTCTTAAAGGCATTCTCTTGAAAGATGGAACTCTGGAATAGAATGGATGTATAAGTACCATTTCATGTAAAGAAAGTGAAGAAGGGTCTCATGGTAGTTTCAATTTTTTTTTTTATTGCCATTAACTTTGAATTTATTTTACTTCTGGTATTATTCTGAACAGTAAACTTTTTCTCCACTGTCTATTAAAAAAAAAAAGATAAATATCCTGTCCATAATTTTTATCTGAAAACAACTGCTAAGGCACAATACTTATTGTATATACCAAAAATTATTATCAGTCCTTCCCATCACACATGAAAATCAATGTGCTTTATTTTCTGTTTGAAGCTTTTATTGTATTTTCTTGACTGAAGTAATGGTGGTTATGCTTATTGAATATTTTCTTTTACATCCTTTTTACATCCTACAGTCAGCTTTTGGGCACATATTTGCAGTAATCATTTTAAATTTAATATCATAGTTCTGAAATGGTACAGTGAAGATAGTAAGAAGCTGATCCATATTTCTAGGCTTTTGCAACAGTGATGAATGCATTGTTGTTTCTTTCTTGTTGCTGTGTTAATCCTACCGGTACTAATAAACTACTTGTACTTGCCACCAGTTCAACTTGCATGTATATCCAGTATGTGACTTGTGTGATCCCTTGTAACTGAATAGAAAATATTATTGTAAACGTCAGAGGACAAATCAGGGCAGAACAAATCATAAATGTTAAGATAACATTGATACTGATATAGTAAAAATAATAGATGATATGTTGTTAGTTAGTGCAGGTTGAGAATAGGAAATGCTATTGTAAGTTTTCACATATTTTGTGAAAGCACAAACTTTTCAGTCTACATAATTATGTTAGTTACTATGCTGGAAATATTGTAGATGTGGAAGAATTGATTGTCTTCTTTTCAAAAACATGGATTTCTGTGGAAATGCAAGTCTGCACAATGTATCGTTTTTGAGATCATACTTATGAAAATATGACTAGGTTGCATGCAGTGTTTTCTACCAGAGTGAAAGTAACAGTAATCCTTAACATATTTCCTGGGAACTAATTGAATTTATGTCTGTTTTTTTTTTTTTTTTGGTTGTTATTCTAATGCTTGGAATGGTGTTTGTGCTTTTGACACGGCTTGCCAGAGAAATTTGGCCACAGCTTGGTCAGTTCTGGTTACTTGTTTGTTCTGCCTATATGTTTTTCACTCATAAACTATACTGAGGCCATGAGACAAATTCTAATCTGGTAAAGCAGTACAATTACGTTATTGTAATATGCTTGTTGTCACTAAATAGTTCACATTTAAGTCTGCAGTTTTCAGAGGTGTAGAGATAATTAAAATTTTTGGCCTACGCTGCAGCTGCACAAGTTATATAAATGTTTGGCTCCTAAGTCACGTAGCCCTTGTCAAGACATTCCATTGGTAGATAGAAGGCCAGTATTCTCACACCTATTTACATGTCCACACTTTGTAATATGAATGATAACTGTAAGGCTGACAGATCTCAATTATGGGGGAAACAGTGTTGTTTGGGTAGAACTTTGACATCTAGATGTTACTCATTGTATTTCGATATTCGTTTCTTCAAGAACAATACTTGAATTGGATTATTTGTAAAGAAGAATGTTCTTTAGAGAATTTTTAGAATATTTTTTTTTCTATAATATAGTATCTTATAATCTTAAAATCTCAGAAATCGCGACCAGATAGGTCCACCAAAAATTCAGTCATGTCAGTTCTGATGTTAATCTGTTCAGTAGGGTAATCTTGAAGTCTTATTGATTTGGAATGTGCTGTAAGCCAAAGCTTTAGATATGATTGAATAAAAATCACTGGACATGAGAGATTCTGGTGAACTAATTTCGAAAAACACTGACATATCAAATAGATCACTAGATACAGCCTATCACCAGCTCAGATCTTTGTTGTCCTATCTCCATTTTGGGTGATTTGGAAATATATATGTCATGTGAAAAAGGGATAGTAAATCTACCATATATTGTGTTTTTTTCACCGATCACTTGTCCAAACAGGTATATTTTGAAAATCATTTTGCCTTATTTCCTACGTACAGAAACAGCTGCTAAATATAGCTCATCAATTTTCTTAAAATGTGAAAAATGAAGATAGAGCAACAGAGAACTGAGCTCACGATATGTTCAATATACTGGAAGAATTTAAGTTCATTTTGAAATTGTAAATCGCTGCTATTGATTTGGCATCATGGATAATTTCTTTGTTGTTCCATGACTATAGATATATGGTTGATTTGTCGAACAAAGAAACTTCGAAATCATTCATATTTACAATTTTTTAGTTTTTACCCATATCAAAATTCTCTTAATCTTAAGAGTAAACCACATTGATCTGCTGAGGACTGCTCACTGTAAGAAAGAAAGCTTTGCTAAGAAATTTAAATAACTCAGTGCAGTTATTTATTGTTTGCCAAACAGGCACCCAAATCTGTTGTTCAAACACATCAGCCAATATTAAAGGTCTCTCTCTATGCTGGCCCATGTTTCTGAATGGTCATCTCCAGTAAATTTAGATAATTAATTTCCTCGGAGGTCACAGAGTAAAAGAGCTGAATTTGTCTCATGGCCTCAATCACAGACCTGTAACAACCTTATTATCATCATTATTATCATCATCCTTTTCATAGAGGCTGTGATATTTCTGAAAATGGGATATGAAAGCTTCCAGTTATATTTTTGTGACAAGCGATTAGGATAGATTATGCTGCTTTTGTTCTCACTGGGGGCATAATAATGTTGGTCTTTTCTGTTTTTCTTCTTTTCCCCGGCCCCTCCCTACCCTTCCATGACCCTGGAACCCGCCATCCCTGCTCTTCCTTTGTTTTCATTTTTTTCCCTCCCCTTTCAATTTCTTGACTCCACTTGCCTCACAATAATGATCTCTGCCTGTGTCTCATATCTTTGGTTGGCCTTCAATTTCCCACTTACTTTTTATTTTTAAAAATTTTTTTTGATATCCTTATTTTTGCCTGATTTTATAATTTGTCCTTTTTTTTTTTTTTTTTCATCTCAAATCATCTGGCTATCCTTCAATGTACTGACGAAACGCCATGTATGGATCACTTCAATATACGCTGATCATTGTTCTTGTCAAACTGTGGTCTATATATCTGTCTCTCTGCCTGTCCGTCTGCCTGTCTGTCTTTCTTTCCGTGTCGGAACAAACTCATCTCTATCAGGCGGGCCCTCCCTCGTGTACTTAGGTACTATCTGAAGAACAACCTGACGACCGAGCCACTGATCCCAGATGACCTGATTGGTCAGTTGCTAGCAGAGAGCCAGATCAGCTTGTTGCAGTTGAACCCTCATGAGGTGGCGTGGCAGTTGACTCTAAATGACTATCGGGTCTTCCGGGACATTGAACCCACAGAGTACATTGATGATTTGTACGGGATTGAATCCAGATACGGGTGTCATCAGCTGCACAAGTTTGCCGAGGTGAGTGGAAACCAATTCCATTACATGTCTTTTTATGAGGGTATCTCATGGGAACCACTGGGCAAGACGAAAGTCTTACACTTTAAACTCTGTAGTATCTGCTTCATGGCAGTGGAATTATCTGAAACTGACAGTGAAAATTCTCAGACAAAACAAATAAAAAGTGGCAGTGAGCATCATGTAGGCTTCAATTGTACAGTGAAAAACACCTCAGTTTGCATTTGTACAGTATTATGATCACATAGAGATAATGTGCTACTTTAAAGAGTTGAGTGGGATGTTTGTATGTTAATTAGCTGGCTGGAATGGCGAAATTACCTGTTGTATAACAGTTCCTGTATAAATAAATAAATAAACTATAATAATGTTAAGTTGGGAAGAGGGAAGGGAAAGAACTGAGTGGAACTGAAAAGGGACTTTTCTTCAGAGTAGCTCTTATTTCTTTTGTGTTTCATGAATGATGCCCTCTTTGTATATTTGTGTGGTGATAAAAGATCTCTTGAATAATGTTTGTTTCTACTTTTCTCCTCCTGTATACAGCTAGTCAACAATGAAATGTTCTGGGTGGTGACAGAGATCTGCAGTGAGACAAACCTAGTCAAGCGTACCAAATTGCTCAAGCATTTTATTAAAATTGCCAGTGAGTAAAATATCTTGAAATATTTTATAAAAGCATGAGAGATAGTTTCTTTATCTTGATAGCATCAAGTGATGAAGGCTGGTGATTGCTTGTTGATCAGTAAAAAGCTTAAAATATTTATTTATTTATTTTTATTTTTATTTATTTATTTATTTTTTTTTTTTTGATTATTTCCTTTTAATGTTTTGTTTCTGTAATTAAATCTCTCATCTTGCTTAAGAAAGGAAATTCAAAAATTTCTTTCAAGGAAAGCAGAATATGATGTGCTCATTAAAGCTAGTTGTGAAATCCAGACTTCTTTTGTTATTGACATTTAATAATTCAAGAGTTCATGCATTGTTTGTTATTGTGACACCGAAATGGTCAGGTTTATGATTTTACTATCAATATCTACATCTTGACAAAGGAAAGAAATACCCCATCAGAACAGAACTAAAATATGATCTTGCCTCTTTGTCCACAGAGCACTGTAAAGATTCCAAGAACTTCAATTCCATGTTTGCAATCTTGAGTGGTTTGGGTCATGGTTCTATATCTCGCTTAAAATCCACCTGGGAAAGGTTACCTAGCAAATACTCCAAACTTTTTGAGGTAAATTAGACCATGAGAATATCTCCCAAGTAGTTCCACTGTCTTTAACATTTTCCGCAGTTTGAGTCTCATTGCTGCGTCTCAAACTATTAGTCATGCTCTAATATCAGCTATGAATTTAGACAAATGTAATTTGGAGAGAGCAAATGATCATTTTAATATAATTTATTTTCAATATAGTTTTCACTCAGTTAAGCCTGCTGCACTGGCATAGATATAAATGCAAGTCATTCTGCATGATTTAGACGCTGGATTATTTTTCAGTTGAAAAAAAAAATCTGTTTTCTAGCAGGGTTATCGGAGAGGACATAATGAGGAAATGATAACTTTTGTCTATTTTGTTTGCAGGATCTGCAGTCTCTCATGGATCCCTCACGCAATATGGCCAAATATCGCAATCTCATCAACAGTGAACATGTACAGCCCCCATATGTAAGTTCACTTGTGTGATACTGCCAGCCAGTTACAAACTGTTTATTATGAGTTTGCAGTACTGCTTCATATTTGCTATAAGATTTTCTGTCATTGAACTTTTTCATGTCTTATTCCCTTCTTTGCAATGCATTCCTTGATTGCCATCATTACATTTCCTTCTCCTGAAAGTATTGACGTTACATTTCCTTGGTATGAATGTAGTAACCTCGCATTTTCTTCTCCTGAAAGCATGAGAAAAACATACTTTACAAGCACATTTAAATCAGTGACATCTTTTGTGAATTTGAGTGTTTGGCTTAAATCATTTTTTTTTTTTTTTGTGCTATCTGTTTGGGCCTATTGACCCAGCTAGACCTGGAATCTATTTGGGTCTATTGATGCATCTCTTTCTCTCTGTCAGTGCATAAGAAAGTTATTGTATCCAGTTAGCTATGTAATTTCCCGTTCCCTCGAAACAGATGCTCCCATGTGCTAGCCAATACAAAATTGTTTCGCATTTAGTATATGGTACAACTTTTTTTATTTGCCTAAGCTTCATCATTTGCAATATTAGGCCCAGATAGACACTCCATTTTTTAATTTTTTTTTGGTCTCAAATGTAGATTGAATATTTTGTTAACTTTTCACTCTTCTTTCCTCAGATTCCATTTTATCCCATCTTCAGAAAAGACTTGACATTCATTCATTTAGGCAATGATTCATATGTGGATGGTTTAATCAACTTTGAGAAGCTCCGTATGATTGCAAAGGAGATTCGACATATCTGCAATATATGCTCCACAAAATATGTAAGTCTGTTTCCCAATTGCATAAATCCCTGCTTTCTTGCTGAATGATGCAGCAGTTTTATACCACAGTAATAATCATAGTGTTGTCTAGTAGTTGTAGAAATATACTGAGATATTTTGTGCAAATTAATGTGGTAGTTTCTTATCAGTTGGCCATCTTTGTAAATTGTCCTTTCAAATTCTAATTAGAAAATAATTACGCTTATTTGATAAAAGTTGTAATGTATTTAGGACAAGAAATCCAGTGGAGATATGGTTTTGTCATGAAAGTCTTCATCATGTCTTTCGCAAGGCACAACAGCAAATGTCCAACTTTGAAGCTTTTTCTGAAATATGACAATTCTCTATGTATTTGACTATTAACCAGCTCCCTTTTTCTTTGGTCCAGGACTCAAATAATATGTTCCTCACCACCAACAACACCTTCCAAAGTGCCCTAGTGTCTGGCATGACCACACTCAAACGTACCAAGAACAGGCGAGGCTCAGCTTTACCAAATGCAAAGAAAATGTATGAAGAGGTAGGACACAAATTTTTTTGTGTATTGATTTATATACATATATTTCTTTTTCTGTAAGAATATATTTTGTGTTCATTGAAACATAGCTATAGCTCAGTGGGTAAAAGTTCACACATCATTTCCTCATAAGGTCCACAAGTTTGTGAGTTTGTTTCAAGCAAGGTAATCCTTTTTTGCTAACTTTTTTATTCCAGACTTCAATACTGTATATTACAAGATTGATTGTAAAATGAAGGTAAAGTGGTAGGGTCAAACTTTTAAAAACACTACAATGATGTGTGTATTGAAATATCTTAATATATAAGAAAAATGTGACACAGAAAGGGTTTTGAAGAAAAAAAAAACAAACAGACAAGAAGAAAACACTCAATGGTGCTGATTAGTCAACAAGTATTGATGTTGAGAGTAGGAATGACAAAGTGATTAGAACTTATGCTTGGAATTTTGTATCTCAACTCTCCACCTCTAGGCTCAAATGGTGCGACGTGTGAGATCCTACCTGAGTAACATGCCTTTTGTAACAGATGAAGACAAAATCACAGAGTTATCGAACCAGTGTGAGCCCCCAGGTAACTTAATCATACTCTGTATATGGCAACAGGTGTTTGTCAGTCCCACTAGTTCATATGGTTTAGTGTGGAAAAGTTATGAAGTTATTTGTCTTCAGTCCTTGTGGAGAAAAAAGGGCCTCAGAATAATTCAGCATCTTAATTTATATCTTCCCCTGTTATAGTCAAGGAAAGCAGAGTTTCAGTTATTGCATCTCTGGGAAAGGCATAATATAGTCAACTGTGTGACAAATAGGTGGATGGTTAACAACCCCTGTACAACAAAAAGTTGAATCCTTACCTTCTCTGCATGACGAAGGGCCGAATCGGTCTAGAAATTATTTTACAGATTTGCCTGGTTGTGATGCGGAGAAGGTAGGGATTCACTTTTTTGTCATACAGGGGGTTGTTACTTATTCGCCTCTTTGTTGTACAGCAGACTTTATAAGCATGTAACTTTCTTAATATTAGCTCTAGTGCCAGAAGAAATTTACTCAGCCAGACTTTACTTTCAGTTTCTCAATATGGCTAGTCTACCCTGGGGTCTGGCCTATCAAAAACCTGATCTTTACCAGCCACTGTGTCGTGGCCTGGTTTTTGGCTTTCTTTATGTTTTCCATGTTTTTCCTCTCATTGTGGGGGTATGCTGACAAGGGGCAGTTCACCATGTTTTTTTTGTTTTTTTTTATCAAGTTAGAAGTGTATCATAGAGATTTATTTAGTCAGGGGTCATGGGCATGGATGAGATGTAAGAGGATACTGCAACATTCACAAAAATACTGACAGCAGTGGACTCATTCAGTAGGGATAAGAGACTTTGAATTATTTTTTGTTTTATTTTTACTGCTATATATGTCAGGGGCGTTTGGGAATGAGATATATTTCACCTGGTCTTGAGCTATTATATGCAACATTGAAGAAGCGAAATAACCTTCATTCTCCACAATGACCCATTTCAGTGAAAAAACGAGACCAGTCACCAAGTGTTAACAACTCACCCAACATGGAGGAGAAGAGGATAGTGGCTCCCACTGGCCCCAAATTTGGTAAGTGTTTGTCTCAGTCTCTGCTCTCTAGCCGCCATATTGTCAGGCAGTAACAGGACAAATAGAGTTCAACTGTCAGGAAGAAAAATATATGGAGGAAATCCTCAACAAAGCCATTTGCTTGATGACTCTTATTGTTTAATAATCAGTAAAAGCTATTAGATGTTGATAAAGCTTAAACAGTGCATTTTATGTACAAATAGAAGATAAGAGACAGATATGGCTAAATCATATTGACATTGTTATGTTCAATGAAGGAGGGATAACAGAAGTGTCATAACACAATTGTACAAGTCATTTCTTGTGTGTTTTGAGTTTTAATGCATATGGTTCATATAGTACTGGTAAAACAATTGCTAAATCTCATTTCTAATATAAAATGTTTTTTTTTTCATTTCACCTAAATCATGCTGCTGATTCAAACAAAATCTTGTGTGCTAGGTTCTGTCAAGAGCACAAAAAAAAAAAAATGACTTGATCACTTGTGTTATGATTGGGACTATATTTTCCTTCTGGTCTCCTGTCATTGTTGAAGCTTTAAGTTGTCAGCAACTGTTGCAGCCCTGCTCACTGCCTTTACAATGGCCAATGCTAGCTAGCTCTGTCATAGTTTGGTGGGATAATTTGGGACCTTTTAGAACACCAGCCTCTCAATCATATTAACTCAGGGACAAATTTAGGCCATAATTGGAATGGAAATAAAAGCGATTTAACATTTGGCTCAACAGTGAGCAACATGGATACAATTGTAATGTAATAGAGCAAGGCAGTGAAATAGGACGCACAGGATTATCTTTATTAGAACAGTAACAGGATGAAATAGGAAGTACAATTCACAGTTTAGCTGTATAATAAGTGCAGAGTTTATGCTAGTTGTTGTTTATGAACTGTTTGAAATTTTTTATCCCCATTAAATCTATCATCATTTGTCCAAAGTGAGGAATTGCAGATATACTTAACTGTAGAAACTTAAGTACCTGAAACAAAAAAAAGTAAGGTGGTTCATATAGGCTTGATTTATATCATGAGCATGTACTTCCATGCCACTGAATGCTTTATTTAAATAGTAAATTAGAGCAAAATTTCAAATGTCTAGAACAGAATAAAACTTAAGGTTTTGAGAAATCAGTTAAGGATTGGATTCCTTTTTGAGAAGTCTGGAATACACAAAGAAAAAGGGGAACAAAATAAGGCACTATCACTAAGTAATACTAAACATTCAAATTTATAGATTGTTATAGTGAAGTCCTGAAAGGAGACAGTTTGATTAAGAGTCTAATTACTAATGACATAGTGAATTTAAAGATCGTGACTTACTGCTATTTGCTGCATTTTAACAAATGGCTGTACAGTGATCAGCGAATAGCAACTGCTTAGCATTGTGATTTAACAGTGTGTTGTGCACATTTTATGATGAGAGAATGAGCTGAGGTTTGAGCTAACTGTGCTATTACCGTAACAATAACAGCTGTTGACAAGACAATTAAGGCCCATTCCTCTAATATGTGTTCAGTGTAACAACTTGCTTGGTGGGCTGGAAAGAAAATAGCAGGGATCTAATCTGTGTTTTATTTGCTCAGTCATGTCCATTGATATTCCCCATTCCCCTCTGGATTTCCCTGTCATTAATGATGCAGTAGCTGAATCATGTTTAAGTAGAACTTGTGGTGGGTTTACATGTATGTGCTTGACGAGTCTGTGGCATGCGCTGGCTTTCTGTTCTCTGTCACTCATTCTTCTTTGCACACAACTGAATATGACACCATGCAGTCTGTAATACAATATAACCACAATGTCAGCAATGCAGACATAACCACCACTCACCACAGCATAAAGAAAGCTGTTCGAATCCATATATTTGCTACACGCTCTAATGTAAGTAGTAAAAATAAAGCCTTCTCTCTGTGTTGGGTACACAACATTTTTTTTGCATTGCTTTTTATATTTGTTTAAAATCCCTATTATGGTCTCAGGAGAATAATTTTAAATCTGAAAGGCTATCCTTCAGATGTGGATAGGCTTGGGGAGGGGGTAAAGATCATTAGGTATCAACACCCCACCCCCCCTTTTTTTTTTTTCTTTTCTTAGAATTAGATTTGTATGAGATACATGTATATTGCGATTTTGTGCATACTTTGAATCAGGGTATTTGATGATTGGAGCTCAAACTAAGTAATTACATTTGCAGCAACATTTAGTTGTTTTCATTGTTGTTTGCTTACTACCATTGCAGTGCAGCTCTTTGTTCATCAGAGTACTTAGCAGGTGGAGCTTCATTCATATGTAATACATTAATACCAGTTTTATCATTCCATATTCACTTCATCTCATCAGTGATACCCATATAGATCTAATTGACCATTATTGATAGCCATTTTTCTGTGTCCAACCACATTTATCAGACATTCATTTTAGCAAAATATGAGCTCTTGCTTTGTTAATTTGGCATCATTGATTTTACATACACAATCAAAACACACCATTGTGCCAAGCCACTGCACCCTCGACTTTTCTTGTGTTTGCTTGCTAGTTGTTCTATTCTTGAGTTTTGTGTGACCAGTTCTCTGTATGTGACTCTATCCATTCTGTTTGCCTGCCTGCCTGTATATGTGTTTGCACACCACTTCCCCCCTTACAGGTGCTGAATCTCCCGGAGCTGTGAGGAAATTAATGGCGCTCTCTGACAAAGTGAAGCCTCACAATCCTAAAATCCCCTTGGGAAAGGTTGTGAGTCCTGTTACAAACCGGAAAGGCCCTGGTGGCCCCAGCTCTCCACGGATAGGCCCCTCCAGGCCTTTTCCTGTCAGCTTGTCATCTGAGAGTTCATGCCTGGGCCCAGGGCCTAGAAAGCAGCCAGTGAGAACGGGTAAGACTGACTCATGTTCATCACTGCCCTGTAGAAGCACCGATTGGGACAGAAGCTGTTGTCGCTTTTGTGATTGTGAAGATGAGCCGCAAGAGCCTGGCATTAGGTGTTCGTGAAAGTTGCCACCAGACTGAACTTAAACAGTCAGTTTTGCTTTGTTCATGAAGTCTATGACTGAGGCCATCAGATGTAAATTCCCGCTAGTAACTAAATGCATTTCATTGTGCTGCTGGAAATGTATGTCTTGCGCCCAGGGCAAATGAAGTGGAAGTCGTGCCGACTGATTTTGAGCTTCGGCTGTTTCTATTTTCTGACTCAGGTACCAAATTTATTTCTTTTCTTTTTTCACAAAATGAAAATTTAACCTTTTGTAACCTGGAAGAAATAACAATTTTGATATAAATGTTGGTATGCGAGTCAAAGAATAGTTAAAATATGCCATACCTCAAGATCGCTTAGCACGACTTTCATCTTATTTGCATGGTCGCAAGACATAGTTATGTAGATCTATATATTTTTCATGAACTTTGCTTTATTCATGATGCTTTCAAAACACAAAAAAAAAAAAAGAAAGAAGGAGTGCATAGAGATTGTGAAAGATAGGGGGAGAGAGGATAGTAAGTGATGGGGTGGTTATACAAGTGTTCCAGTCAACTGGAATTATCCTGGATATTTATTTGTGACCCCATCCTCTCCTGTAAATACCTTTGATCCTTTTGTGCACTGGCCGCCTCCTGTCAATGTTTCCCCTTGTCCAGTGACAGACAAGTGATTACATTGTATTTGTTATAAATCCTTCAAGTTGGCCGTTGTCAGGACGTAGTTATTATCCATTTCTGTTGTAACTGTGTATGGTATCAGGATATATGGGGCATTCAGGTATGTTATCAGTTGGATGGATTTTACTACATAACACTATATAGTCACATATATATACACACACATAACTTCACTTTGTGAGAAACAGTGAAAGATATTGATACAGAAAGAAAAAACAGGAAGGGGACTTAAGGTTCAAACACACATCTATTTCATCATGGAGATTCTCATCATTATTTGGTCATTTTACCTAACATCAGTTTTATGCTGGGTACAAACCAATTGTCATTACATAGCCAGAATCTGTATGAAGCAGGTTTTAGAGGGGAGGAATTGAGAAGAAAACATGGATATAAGTAATTCAGCACTGAAAATGTTGGTAGTAATTGATTTATATAGAGAAATTGTCTTGAAGGGGATGTATTCACAAACTCAAGTGATCGTATATTTGTATTTGCATAGTTGTTAACAGTTGCATTCAGACTCACACGCACAAACAGATCTGTATGTGTTGGCTGTAATTTTAGTTCTGTAATTTGTACTCATCAAAACATTGATTATATAACTTTGCTCTATGTGTTTCGATTTTTTGTTGACATTTTCCATTGGCCTTGTGGATTTTGTGTAGCCATCTCATATCTTCATTTTTGTCTTTTTTTTTTTTTCTCATGTTGTGTTTAATGTCTGGCATGAAATAATAACATGAATGCAAGTATCTAGTGCAGCTCACCAACATTGAACACATTGTAGGTCACATCACATGTCTCTTTCTCTCTTATCAGTGCACCTACCTTTATCCACATCATTCTGGTCTCATATAAGCAGGCAAAGACAAGCTTTGACATGGGCATGGCACACTTATCTATTGTCATGTACACATTAGTGACAGTGGGTGGGAGGACAATTTTTTTTTTCAGTCTAGAAATGTATGGTCAGGGATACATTATGGGATTATTGTGGTCATTTTGATGTGCAAGACTGAGCAGCCATCTTACAGCATTAGGGGAAGCCTTTATTGAAAATGCATATGTCTGGCCCTCCTAAAAAAAAAATCAGTGGGATAAATTTCAGTCTGCATAACATAAAACCTGACTTAGACCCAGTCCTTTTCAAACACAATACCACTATGTATAAGTTAAGTCCAAAGTTTTTGTTTTCTATACTTCAGGACACTGATTTAGTAGGAAATAAGTTTTGACACAGAAAAAGAGCATGACAGGAACACACAATTATGTCGGTGAGGTCTTCAGAATTGACTTTTGTATGCAGATCATCTGAGGCAGGATGACTTCTGAATCAAATATTTTATAGATAAGTTTTACACCCTCCCCCAACACACAGGCTCAATGGGCTCTACTGACTCGGCCAGCCCCACTAGCAGCGTTCGGGGCTTCAAGAACCAGTATTCCTCTGAGAATGACTCTGGGCGCGGTAGCATTGGCTCCAATGTCTCACCTCCACAACACAGACGACTCACTGCTCCAGCTGGGCCCATTTACTGCCCAGTTCCAGGTAACTTGGGAGAGGTGTCAGATCACAGTGATAAATCATGCAATATTTCCTGATAAATCATGCAATACTTAGAAAGAAATCTTACATTCATTGCACAAAGTTCTGTATCATCTAGGGAAAAAGAAAAAAATATCAAATGTAAAGGCTCTTGTCAGTCTTGCTTGTGGAGGTTGAAATAAAATGATGCAGTATCTAGGAAAAGGAAGGTATATGTCTATTCCTGAACAAAATACACATGCCATGACACACAGAGATAATCTGGTGCTTTTTTTTATGCTACATTATATTTCACATGAAGAATTTTAAAGCCTCAGAAAGAAAAGAAAATGCAGTCTTTATTCTGAAAAATATGTCATTTTAGTCAGCTGATATTTTGTGGATCACATACACACACCAAACTGAATGAGAGTGGTTTTCAGAGATAACTTATACTAACTAACATGCATGTGAGTTGTCTTATTTTGTGTTTCTGGACTGATGATGTTCTGCACTTTTGAGTTTTAAAAGTGTCTTGGCTCCACTAAGGCAAACAGTTTGTCACTAAAACAATGAGATTTCATTACTTTGGAATGATTGTACCATATTTGTTATTTATGGGAAAAGTTTTAAACATGAATGTTACACATTATTCCCAGAATCAGTGTAATTTTTTTGTTCCATTAGATTATTCATTTTTTTTATATCCATATTGTACCTGGGATTTATAGGCATTTCTAGTGTGTTTATTCTCTGTACTCATAATCTTTATGTATAATTCTATACACTTCTTGTTATTGATTCTTTACATGCCAGTAAATATCATATTGTTATTCTGATTGTATTGTCTATACCAGTCAACACCAGGAAAAAATCTAGCCATATTAATACCACTTATTACAGTATTACTTAATCATGTATTAGAACGTTAATACAGGTGGTAGACATTGACTGGCATGAAAAGAAGCATCTATACTTATTTGTTAATTGTGTAGAACAAATTCATCATTCCCCCAGTATATTTATTTGGTGATAGCTTTATGTTAGTCAAACTTTGTGTTTAGTGGTTAGCCATTGGCAGTTCTGTGTGCCAGCTGACGTAGTCAGAACAGTTATTTGTATGTCTGTCCCGTCAGGTCAGCCTCCCATGATGCGTCCACCCCTTCCCTCCTACAGCACAGTACGGCACAACGCAGCTATGTCAGCCCCTGTGGGTGAGTACATTAGTTGGACTCAGGCTGGTTTGGTCAGTGTGGGTCTTTGCATGGGCAGATTTGAATGTCCAGGTCACTGTTGATACCTATACTTCACACAAAGGATCATCACATTCTAGCTATTAAAAAAAGGCTGACTTGTTCAGTATGCAGATTTGAGTGTATGTATGGCCCTTCCATTAGATTTCCTTGAATACACTTTTCTATGTGATCATCACATCTTAACGGATATAAATGATGTATATATTTGTTCCTTTAAACATAGTGATAGCGATGTTGTATGCATAAAAGGCACACTGTACACTTTGTTTTTAAGATATGTGATTGATATGATTTTGTCTTTGTTTATATGATATTATTGTTGTTTTCAAGAAAGCAACACTTGATGTCATATTTTGGTAAAGTGTTAACCTGTAATAATTTTAGCATCCCATTCTTTGTTCTCATGATAATTTAAATTGGTTAACTTAATGTAGGATGGTTCCAACTTTGGCAGGAATTCTGAGTTTGCTGATTCACTATTGCAGGAATTGGTAATGGTATTTGCTTTGATTTTAATGGCACATCAGAATGATTATGGCTACATTGCTCCAAGCATGGTATTTAAGACAATTAGGAGTTAGAACATAGGCTATATCAAGATCATGTTAATAGTTATCAAAGACTGTAGCAGGAAATCAATAAGAGCTATTAAAATCTTATAGGTTTTTACATGCAGTTTATCTTAGTTTAGGAGCTGAGTCATCTTTGCTCTTGCTTAATGGTAAATATATTTGTTTTATTCAGTATTTATTTAACATTGTCTTCATAATAACCTGCAGTGAGCAACTACTCCTCACACCCTGGGTTCCACGGTGGCCGCCGCCCACCTTTGCCAGACTACGAGGCAGCCACAACCATGGCACAGATGGCTCGACGTCAGCAACAGCAACAGCAGCATCATCATCAGCAGAGATCATATTCCCATGATAACAGCGTCTACATCGGGGTTGGCCATGGACCTGTGACAGGTGGTGACAGTGACTATGATACACCACCAGCCGATGGTGAGCACAGTTTGAACAGATAACTGTTTTCTGTCCATTCTCTTTATTTGTTTGTTTGTTTAATTTTTTTTTTTTTTTTCACCAGATGTCGCACCAACTCTTTTGTTCTTAAAATTTTGAAATACCTGTCCATCTGTAAACATCTTTTTATCTAAACACACTAAAGTCAGATACTACTAATTCAGGACAAAAGCTTTTGACAGCACTGAGATGGATATAAAAAAAAAAAACTTGTGTTCATGGGTTTGTCACAATTTCACGAACTACAACTTTAACCCATGCCAATCATGTTATTTATAAGGAAGAAGTTCCATGTTATAGAGTATTGTGAAGTGTTTTCATTCAAAAGTGACTATATGCTGCTTCAATGAATGTATTATAGTACCTTTTTGTGTGTGTATGTGTGTGTGTGTATTAATAAACATTACTTCCTTCAAATTAGGAGTATGGGGGGGGGGGGCAGGAAAGTGTTCAGTTCAAATATCTCACAATCAGTACAAAGTTAATCAGTGTATCAAGATGTGATGCCATCTCTCAGAAACTTAGACATGCTATATATATAATAAAATTTTTCCAAAGATGTGGAGATTATGTTAGCAGCATTCAGGAATTGTATTTTGACATTCATTCATCCTGAGACAGATTAATCTGTTATACATTTGTGTGGTCTGTTTCAGGAGCAGATGAGGAACAAGTGTCCGCAGTCTAGTGATGGCAGGCACTGAATATACCACATATCCTGCCTGATGTTCCACAAACTGATAGGACCTCATCAGCCAATCCTTATGCTGTGAAGATAAGACTTTTTTTAAAGACTGGAAGCAAGCAAACATAAAAATCTTCTCAACATTGTGGATTGTGACTGTTTAATGACCATATTGTGATGGCTAACTATCAGTGATGTGTTTCTTATCCTGGGGCTTCACTCAGTGCAGACATTTGATATTATGTGTAGAGTGTATAAATGTGAGCTGGTTGGAGTGGAGAATTTCTGAGAGGCAGCAAAAAGAGATGAATCAAGTATGGATAATCAAGCAATTTGGATACCATGAGCAGAACCTGGACATAAATGACACAGGATATATCTTTGTTTTCCTTGCAGTAATAGTTTCGTTGTATATTTAAGCAGTCTCACTTATCAAAGTTGATAGCATGGCACTTGGGTCCCTTTGTGCAGGGACCTTATGGCATAAAAGTTTGCTGACCTGTTGATTTTGTTAACTTATGATAGTCATATTTCATTTCATATTGTTTGAATGACGCCAGGCTTGTTATTGGGAACTGCTTGAGTGTTGCAACAGCAAATATTGTATAGAAAATCTTGTGAGATGTAAGCTTGGCAAAAATGTTATGGGAAAATCTAAAAATGTTGTAGTGTTTAGTTGAACATTGTGTTACAGCAGTGCTTTATACAAGTGAATCTTTGTTACAAGATAAATTAGATTGAATAGGCATGTTTTAAATTGACCTGACCACTTTTTAGTCTTTGTAAAAGAATTGAGTGGATGAATAGATAATTTTTTTTTTTTTTTTTTAGATTCCCATGACCACTTAATCTGCATCATACAATTAGGTTAGGTTTTTCTTTAGCACTTCAGCCCTACATGAGGGCTATCTCAGCTATCTCTTTTTTTCACACTATCCTGCTGGGCTGCAACAATGGTTGGAAAAGTTTTGTTATCATATAGTATAAATCAATTTGAAATGAGATTATTTCAGTAGGACTTGGAGCTTGCAAGTTCGGACAAAGAAGGGGTCAATGCAAACTCTATGGAGAGAAATCAGTAGAAGCTAGAGCAAGAGTCCCAGAATATGCTTAGCAATTCATCTGATCAGAAAATGGCCCATCTTTTAATGTGGTTACCATATTCTTTGCAATAATTCCTTTCCATCTGGAGGAGGTTAGTTGTAAGAGCATTGTTCATTATTTTCATGCGTGTTTCTTCTTTCTTACACAGAGCAATCCTTCAGTTAAATGACAGAATTTATTGTGTTGGGTAGTCACTCAAATCTACAGATGAAACTGAACACAAAGCCATATGAGCGGAGTTCAAAGTCGACCAGCGCTGTAGCAAGACAAGTGAGGAATGTTTAGGTGGTCTTAGAACATTATGGCGAGATTCCTTCTTCCTTCTTCTCCACTTAGATTAAATCAAGCCTCAGTGTTATGAATCATCATGCAAATGCCATGAGCTGTGTCAAAAAAAGCATTACGGAAAACTTATAAACTGAAATCTCTATTCATAATCAGACTGCATGGATGAAATATTCATAAAACAGCAAACAGATACTTTTTTTTTTTTTTTTTGAAGTTGTAAATAAGAAACAAATGAAAGGTCAAATTGGGTCTGGAAAATTTGAACAGCAAAAATGTCAAATTATAGACTTGGTCATCTTATTCAGCAGTAGAGTTTTTGAAATCCTGAAATTCATGTTGTTTCTGGTCTCACAAATATAATTGGTGGAAGCTGATAATTGCTGAATATTTTTCATAAAATGGCTTCTTTTCATGTAGTAGTAATGTGGGATTCAGCAAGTTTGGAAATGATACTAATCATGATTAATATAATACTTCAAAACCAGACAGAAGCTAAA
>JBCAUA010000012.1:2489908-2507864 GCA_038406235.1 Peronia verruculata | reverse complement strand
TATATATATCAGGGAAGATCAGATATGCAATTACCTGATTTTTTGTTCTGTTGTCCTTTCGTTTTCCTCTCTAACTGTTGAAGCATCCTCTTCCAGTCGCTCTATGACTAACTCAATGTCCTTGTCTCGCTCTTTCTTAATCTGGGAAATAAAATCCCCACACAAAATGCTTAACATTGACTGACATGGACCATATACTGTGTGCCAGACTGACACATATCAAATTAAATGAGTTATGCAGAATGGTATTTCTCCTCCATCATGCTCACCTGTGAATACTGATTAAAAATCTCTGACATAAAATTATCCCTTTGACTAGCAGAGTCTGTTATAATAACTGTTAACACTGACCTTTGTTTTGTCATCTATATGAAAATTTTGTCAACAGGAGACCCATTTTGGATTGGTCACTAACATGGGGAATCCTTCTTATTTCTAACTTTTGAAACCTACGGAGTTTTGTAAAAGTGGCAAGGAAAAGCATAAAGAATAAAAGTTGGGATATAAGTTGGGAAGATATGACAATGTGGAAGGTTACTGCACAACATCGACAATCATGAATCTCTCTGACTCACATATTTCTACTGATGTTACAATCTGTCAAATATTGTCTTCAATCATGTAGCCAATCTATCTGAATCCTTGTGAATTTGCTATAATTTTCTTTCAGTCAGTAACAATCTCCTCTTAGATTGCAAATCACTGGGAACTGTTTTGATTAAAGTATAAATATTACTGTCTTCTTTTTTTTTTTTTAAATTGTTGTTCTAATAACTGAGCAATTTCCTCACAATGGGATGAGATGTTTCATTCCTCTACTTCAGCATCTGCAGCAAACATAAGAAAGAAAATTAAAGACAAACCTCATTAATAAAATTCACTTTTGAAATCATGTAAAATAAGTCACCTGATCACGCAGTTCTCTCTCCTTCTGCACCAGCCAAGTCTCATGTCTCTTCATGTAATTTTCCTCCCATGATTCTTTTTCAAGTTTCAGTTTCTCTTGTAGATCTCGGATTTCACTCTTAAAAATAAAATTTAACCAGTTAAGTAAGGACTCTTTCATTACAACAAGTTTGCACAATGTGAAATAGATAACTAAAATCTCATTGTGAATAAATAACAAATTCATTTCTGAATAAAATGTCTAGATTCTCATCTATTACCACTTTTACATAATTGCTACAATGTCAAAAATTGTATTACTACTATATTAATAATTAACCCATCTTGTAAACTATGCATACAGCAGCATCTCATAGCCATCTTTCTAGATACTAGCAACAATAAAAATATACAGATAAAACTAGAATATCACTCTTTACAAATTCATTTATATCCATGCACAGTAAATAGCACAGTTTGTGAAATACTGAGCAATATCTTATTAAAATTTTTGTTCACATTGAAGACCTTGACCATTTCATGTCATTATGCTGAGGATGGACTGATCAAATGACAAAGCACAAAGCATCAGTCACTGAGAAAGATGTCATCAGAACAGAGCACTATAAATCATCCTGCATGAGTAAAGTTAGTACCACAAGTTTTTACACTCATTACATGTGTACAAAATAAATTCTTCTGTATGATTCCTTTGATAACAGAATCATAACATTCTCATATGAGTTCCTTCAGACTATCAAAAATTAATAACAAGACATTTTGGACACAATGGATGAGATTTTTTAATTTTCACCTTGTGTCGTTTCTCTTGTTCTTCTCTCGCTTTATCAAACTCCTCTTTCATGGATTCAAGAGCATGTCGATGGTTGTCTTCCAGCTGCCTTTGCAGCTTGTCTAGTTCTGTCCTCTGTCTTGATGTGGCTGAGGCCAGTCTATCTTTCTCATCTTGAATTTCCTGATATAATCGTCTTCGCTGTTGCTGGTAGGCCTCCTCTTCTTGTTGTAGCTGCTTCTCAAACCTAAAATAATGTGATGCCATCCAAAGAAGTAACAGGATTATGGTTGGACAAGGTTGTATCATAAATTGAGGAAATGAACAACAACGACGATAACAAAAATTGGTACACTCATTTGTTTGCATTTGAACTGAGCAAACACAATGATCTTTAGTAGTGTAAGCTCAAACATATGAATGGGTGAAACAAAGAAAGAAACAAAATGCCAGGAGCAAAAATATGAATATAACTTATGTCCATCAAATTCCACTTCAATTTTTGCTTAATGATATTAACACAGGAGATGGCATTTGTGACTTCGATTTATTTATGTTGTCAAAGAAGGTGCAAACCTTTGCTTTGCAGATTCTCTCTCTCTGGCACAAGCAGCCTCCTTTTCTGTTGCTAACTGATCTCTCAGCTCTTCTGTCATCTTAACATATTTCTGTGCTGCTCTCTCATCAGCCTCTAACAGCTCAGCTTCATGAATCTGCTTCAGTTTCTTCACATCACTCTTGTGTTTGGCGATTAAGCGCTGAATTTCTGGCTCTAAACCTTTTACTGTCATTTCCTGAAAGATGGATCATGCATGAAAGTCATGCAAAGATCGTATCTGGCATTTCAACTAACAGTCTGTTCATACTTACCACTGATCCAAATCTTTTGAGCAATTTACATCAAATCTTAGGTGAAGTAATAATTCTGCATATTGTCTATATTTTGGGCCCAATTTCAATACCTTGTGGCAAAGTTCATATTTCAAATCTGACAGATGAATTGAATCACTTCATCTATCAATTGATTTTTTTTTTTAAATCAACACTGGGTATGTGTACAGGTAGAAAAATGTTACTGTTAACACTGCAAATCAAACTGAGGATGATGCTACTGGTTTCTTCCTGTTTTCTAGCCTGAAATTATGACAGAGATGTTGGAAAGAAAAAAAGAAAGTGTTTTCCTAACTTCTGTGCTTAATATCACAAGGCATGGCACTCTGTTGTGACAGATAGTTCACAATCACCCTACCTTTATCTTTTTTGTCTTGTCTTCAATCCACTTTTCTCTCCGCAATTTCTCTGCAGCTGAGTGGACCTCTTTCAACTTTGTCAATTCTACTGTATGACTGGAGGAAACCAAAGAAAAAACTTTTTATCATCACAAATGACTGAAGCTTCATTTCTAATTCATTATTTCAAACAAAATCAAACTCCATTAAAATGCACCATTTATCTGTCAAGAATACTATCATGTCTGACACAAAATTGAGACGCGACGCGATGAAATCAGGCGCTTGTCAAACTCTGCCGATCGGCGAAATCACGTGTTTTTCAACAGTGAACGAATTTTTGAGGCATTTTTTTTTTCTTCACCAAACCCTTCTATACCAATCTACAAATGCTGTTCAGTGTTCAGTTTACTGAAACAAATTGAAATGTGTAATTTGGTGGCATGGCCTAACAAGGATTAATAAGGATTTAACCTACAAAGATAATTGGTCATTTTCTTGATAAATTCAGCAGCAGCAACAGGTCACCCCCATCGTCTTTATTTGCCAATATCTCAACTTCTACATAAGATTGAACAAATATTTCTTCACACACAGAACAGGAAATGAAAAATCTTTACAATGCTACCAATAACTCCATATGCTCAAAATCTGATGAGAGCCTGATTTCATCGTGTCGCATCTCAATCGTCTCTTTTCAAGATCTATTGGCATGGAAAAACACTCCAAAAAAATCACTGCTGACTGAAACATTTTCCAAAATGTTACCTCTAAATTAAAAGATGTAGTTTGAACAGAAATTGATGATTTGAAAGCATTATCCTGTTTGCATTCTTATGAAAAAAAAATTTTAAAAATGAGAAACACAAAAATCAGTTTCATGTATGTACAGTCGGCTTCCTAAATGAACAAAAACAGGCAGAATAAGGACAAGACAGAAATAAAAACCTTTCTTCCAAGATCTTGATCTTGTCCTGGTACTTCTTATCTACTGTCTTTAGTTCTGTCACCAGCTTCTCACATTTCTCTCCCAGATTTTTTTTGTCATCAATCAGCTGTACAAAAAGTCAAGATGGGAAGTATATGTGAGGAAAGATGGCTTAATATTCTACCATTCAATTGCTGCACTGACAATTTCAAAGTTACATATGAAATTTATGCAGTGTCTATGGTAGTTAATACTTAAATTTCAAAGATACAAAAACAAAACAAAAGAAAAACAAAACTAAGATAAGTGTATAATCTTGATATTTAGCTATCCCTCATAACATTGTGACAGTCTTCAAACAAAAATTATATAACAAACTAGTAAGCATGTGTTCCTGCTTGATCTCAAAGTTTGCTTATGAAGGAATTTGATAGTGCACATGGTTATTGACATTTGTAGCAAACACCATCCCTATTCATATAGAGATGACTTGCCTACATTTCAAGTGCTATTAACATAAGATGGATTTTATACCTGGTCAATGAATGACAGATGCCTCTTGATTGCTTCCTCATATTCTTCCTTCTGAACATCTAACCGTTTTTTCATCTCTTTTTCAGTCTCCCTTGCATGCCTCACAGTCAGTTCTCGTTGCTGATTCTGCAGATGAAGATAGGTAAACATATTAAATAGTCAACATATTATTATTATATTTTAACTATATAAAATTAAGCTGTGAACTTCAGAAAGCCCATGATAAAAGGGACATATACTTTTTGAAGGGTGCAGCTCAACATAACTTTCCAGTCAACCCCAAACAAAAATCCATAATGGATTTGTCATCCATGCAAGAATAGCTGAGGATAATATATCATCATAACTTAGAATAAAACTTAGTTTCTAGGGAACAATGACAGAAATAAATGATAGCACTTGTTATGAAAATTACAACTGACTGCTTACCAATGCCTTCTGCAGCATAGACACTGTCCGTTTTTTCTCATCCAGCTCCAACCTTTGAGACAACATAGTGTTGGTGACCTCACTAACAGTGGCCTGAGCTTGTTCATAATGGACAACTTCTTCAGAGGAAGGTACCAGCAAGGCAGGTTTCTCCAAGCCTTCATTCATGCGACTGATCTCCTGATTAAAAAAAAGAAAATGACTTCCATAAAATACAATTCATTCCTTCAAATCAACAAAGTACAGTCTTTCCTGAACTGCCAGTATAATTCTCCTTACTCATCAAAATAAAAAAAATAAATACATAAATGAAACACACAAAAATTTTCAGGCTATTTTGAGTATTACTATTCTTTTTGTCATATAGCAGTGTTAGATATTCACATATGCAGCTGTTGACAATTTCTAAAGAGTAAAAGTGCATGCCCAGCCTGGCCTTACTTTCAACCCCACCAAGAATCTAAATTTCTATTTTTAGCCATACCAATTATTTACCACATGCAAATGTCTTGAGCCCAGGGCAAATGAGTCAGAAGTCACGCAACGTGAGTTCAAGTCACAACCGTTTTTGACAGTGTTTTTTTTTTTTTTAATTATTTTCCAACTATGATACTAAAATATTTCTTTTTTCAGATTAAAAAAAGTTAAACTGTCGTTTTGTGAAAACAAACAAAAAAAATTTAATATCTTAGTTGGAAAGTAGTTAAAAACGGCCACATATCTTCATTACCTGGCGCGACTTCCAACTCATTTGTCCTGGTCACAAGACATATTGATCTATTATCGAACAGAATAATTCTTTGCCAAAATCAATTCTCTTGAATTTAATTATAAGTAAACATTTTAAAGAAAAAGCTGTTTAAGCAATATATCCCTAGCCCAGGATAACAAGACTGAAGAGATGAAATGACAAATGAACCTCTTCTTTAATCCTTCAAGACCGGTGCTACGCAGGCTGCCTAAGTGCCGATATGATTCACTGCCGTCAGTATGCACACTGTATAGATCTGATTTCCCCCTTGTTTCGTCAATTTTCTTGGTTCTAATTTTGCTGTAACTATTTAAATTAACGTGTTCACATCCAGGTCAACCTTCTATAGTGTTAGTTTTGATTTGTTTGAGTATTCAGAGAAGTTTGCGATAGTAGTGTAGTGTTTTAGAGGTAGAAACGTTTTCATGAGCAACGCAAATCAACAGCCTAGGCCTAGTGGGGCCTCCATGTCGGCTTTCAAGCCAAGAAGCAATGAAATTGTTCCAAATGTTTCAAAACAGTGATTCGGATAGTGAATCATATATCGATAGTGACACTTGATCTAGATCTAGATGTAGTTTCTAGATCGAAATTCAATCTGAGTGATTCTGATTCCATGGTAACTAAACTAAAACTGTTGACAACTTTCAAACTGACAAAAAGCTAACATTTTTGGGTTCTTCATTTATATCATGTATATTGTATTCTTCATTCTTCCACCTTGGATCTGATGTTTCATGTAACAAGCATTCCGCACTTTCTTTTTTAACATACCCTGTTCTGCACCTCTGTGAACAGAAAACAAAAACAAAAAAATGGCAGAACGCGTAAAAAATTCCAGTCTTGAAGAGTTAACGACTAATTAAAATACCAAATAACAAACCGTGTCAATTTCACTGAGCCTGTCATTCACTTGGACCTCATCCAAAAAATTAATAATGCTCTTCAGTTTATCATCTGACAAAAAGCCACTCTTGGAAAGTCCATCCTTGCTAGAATTTAGCTTTTCCAAGTTTTCAGCAGTTAGATTAGAGCCCACCTCTTCTTCTTGAGCCTTCTCCAGTTCATCCACTGAAAAAAAAGACAGAAAACATGAAAAAAAACAAAAAAACAAGAAATTACAAAAACTTTACCAGCAGCCAGCTTAAAAAAATAATTAGCAAATAAAAAAATAATTAAAATCCATAAATCTATGCTCTCTGCTTTCAAATCTACATGTTTCTGCATATCTTATGAGACATTCTGTGTGCAATTATAACATATCTGACACATCATGATTTCTGTTCAACATTCTACAGTCAACAAAAGCAACACAAAGTGTGAAACTACATGTGAAACCAAAACTCACGCCAGGAATGTTTTTTCTCAGCACGTGCAGACAAAAAATTTTCTTCTTCTTCCAATTTCTTGAGGGTGCTGTAGAGATCCTCTAAGGTGGTGCGAGTGTTAGCCTCTGTAGCTTTATCTGTTCCTCCTGCTGCCCCAGATGTCACATCATCTTCTTGCTGATTTTGAGCACTTGGTGTTTGCTGCTAAAAGATAAATCAAACAACAAAAGTATTGCTCACTGTTCTCGACAAACTGTATATATCTTAATCTTCTTCTCACATCTCTCTCAAATTTTTATCTACTAATATGAAGAAATTAACAAAATTACATTCCTATGGATATTAACCTGCTTTCCTGAACAGAGAATCTTTTTCAATCTTCCTCAATTTTTATGCAACATATATATCTGTCAGTGGTTACTAAGTGAGGAATACAGTTATATCAACTTCTACCATACTCAACCATCAACACAGCTTGTTTGAAATTACCAAAGAAATATCATATAATCAGTGGGTATAGGTTTGACATGTATGTCTTATTCCACATTACAGTCATAATTGTCTGCACTGGTAATGAGCAATTTATAAGTCTCTGTCTCATTATAGCAGCCCTATCTGTGTAGAAAAGACATGTATCTCTTATTCCTCATTATAGACATAATTGTCTGCACTGGTAATGAACAATTTATAAATCTCTGTCTCATTATAGCATTCCTACCTGTGTAGAAAAGAGACTTTCTACATTTCTTGCTGAAGGCTGGGGAGTTGCAGAATCTTCCTGTGGGCTCTTTGGACTGGCTGCTCCCCTGGGTGATACTTTTGTTGATGGTTTCTTTTTCTTACTACCTGACGGGTTTTTAGTAACTTTACCACTGGCTTGCAGGAACTGAATTTCTTCCTCTGCTATTCTCTTAACCTCATTTTTCCTCTCTTCTCGTTTACTTTGAAGATCCTGTGGATAAAAAGTTGCTGACTGTCACCAAATTGGAAATAAATATGGTCATGGAAGTATACTAAGCTGACAGAAGAACTGATGCCACCAGCAGTTGGGAGCAAGTCAAACCTTGCAAGCCTAACTGTCTTTCAATTGCCACTGCCATTGTTTTGAAAAAAAATTGCCCATCAAATTTGATTAGTTTCCAAACCAAATTATCTTAAATTACAAAAAAAAAAAAAAAAAGAAACAACCGAATGTCCATATTCAGGATCAAATTAATTTTCACACGAAAGTATGTTAACCTTGTGTCGAGGGGCTGATAAGATAAAAGGTCCCCTCAGTTTTACTTTACATTTGAACTGCTTTCTATTCAGTTCACATACAATAAAAATCTACTTTGATCTAATTTATATAATGTTTGGGTCTAAAATGGTGTTTCTATACCTGAATAAATACTATCATAGGATCACTGACGCTTCATAGGATTTTCTCTTGGTACTTTCATGATTAATACAACTGCAGTAATCTCAAACCAATCATAGCAGCACTCAAGATATTTAGACTGCAGTAGAAGGGAAGAACAAAAGGAAGAGAAAAATAGATAAACAGACAAATGACAACATCACAGAGTGAAATTAGAAAATGCTTATGGAGACCCAGGCTGATGCTCACAGATAAAAAAAAAAATAGTGCAAAATCTAGTGCACATTTCAGCAGAAGGTACCCTGGCAACTCCAGAGAGATTAAGGGCCAAGAAGAAAACAAAGAGAAAAAGGAGGAAGAATGCAGAACCTGGGAGCTGTGCCTATTCTACTGGCATCACTATCTAATGGAAAGCTGCCCATTTGTAAATTGCAAAGATTTTCCTTTCTTTTAGCAACGAGAAAAAAAAAAAGCATAAAATCTCCATACACATGTTAAATTAACTTCATATCTTGCCACTAGATCTCCTGCTCATCCTCACCTAAGAGAGAGCGGAATCAAACTACAGTTGAGCATAGATGACTCAAACTGGTCGGGAACTGATAGGTGGCCTTGCAGGACAACAGCAGGAAATGCACACACTCACAGACTGAAGTTCTGCACAGCTCACTTACTGCATATGCACCTTCTTCTATCAACCTGTTTTGAGAGGTTGGTGACAATTGCTCCCTGCTTCTCTTACACACTATCACCAGTGGTAAGCTACATGATGTTATGCACTCACACTACTCACAGGGGATTGACAAAGAAATTCAACTTGAGCAATATGTGGTTGGACCACGGATGGGTTGCCTAACACTACAACAGAATCACTTCATCAAATCCGTGATTTTGTTTGAGTTACATACAAAAGAGACACACATCAACTATAAAGAAATAAATTGAGGGCTGTTCTGTTACATATGTTTGAATTATTTGTGCTTGACTGTATCAGGTGATATCATATAATCAATGTAGGCTCACAGATGGCAACCTCATATATGTTATTTCCATGTCACACACCTTAATTGCTTGTTGTCTGGCCTCCCTTGCTTTTTCCTCTCTGATTTTTTTTCGCTCTTCTGCCTTCTTTTCTTCCATCTCTCCAACATTCATTGACTGTGCAAGTTCCTGTTGTCGTTTCATCTCTTGGTCCTAAGCAGTTGAAAAAGAAAGTTTAACAAGACTGCTAATGCTGAGATCTCTTGATTGCAGTAGAGTCTTTGGTTTTAATACCAGCCAAATCAAACAGTCTTAGGCTACTTATATCTGAATGAGCTGCCTCAAACATCACTTTAAATGATGCTGTATTGGTGCATAAAACAAATGTTTATGGATCCCATCTGTTGTTTTTCTGGTATGAGAAGAGTTCAACCCTATTTCTGATATTTCATTCCGTAAGCCTTATTTTCAGGACGTTTCCTTTCTCTCCCCCCCCCCCCCCCCCCAACTGCGTAAGAGTCCACTGCCGAGTCAGACCTGCGAGAACTCATGATGCAATGTAATATCATATTGTCCACTTGGGACAAATGAACAGCAATGGATAAGCAGTAAAATAGGAAGGGGATGAGGGATATGAGGAGGGGAAAGCGATGAGGGATATGTGACTGTGTAACCCCATGTTAACCTGTGTTTACACTCGTGACCCTCTACTAAAAGATTTGAAACCCACACAACCCTCCTATCAGCAGCTTCATTTTCAGTTCATTTTCTATGATGAAGAGGGAAAGAAACACTAAACAAAAACAAACACAAAAAATCTTTTAGAGCACAAAAACTGCAACTAATGAGTTGAAATTTATTCTATTTCACTTCCCAACCCCCCCCAGCTAGGAACTCTGGCATAACCAAAACACACATGGACTAGCCTGTAGGCATTTAACAAAGAAAGCTGTTCTAATCATGCAGAGACATGTCTTTAACTAACATTACCGATCAACTACACCTAGCAGACAAGACAGTAGTCGGGTGAGTTGTGTAAGCTTTCAATCCGCCCAAAAGCCTGTTTGCCTAAGAGCCTGCATTTTTTGTCTCCCGCTGACCAGGCCTCCAGGCGGAGAGACTGCAGTCTAATACTGAATATTTGAGCTGGATCACAAGAATTGTATACATATTATGTATAATTTCCCCTTCCCATCCACACAACTCTCATTTTCCTTCCCACCTTCACAATTTATGAGCATCAAAGTTTCAGCATCAAAATTCAATATTAAAGCATTGGGATTCTGAAAGTATTTACATGTATATATTCTCTATTCTATGGACTGGGATGTTCACCTGTTTTTTCTGATTTAGCAGCCTCTTAATAGCTGCTTCTGCAGCTGCATGCCTGGTTTTGTGTCTTCGATACCACTTCTGAATTGTTGTGGCAGCATCATTCAAAGTTTTGATGTAGTTTTCTACTGTATTTTGTGTTACAGATTTGGATGCTGCTGTGTTGGACGGTGGTTTGATTCTGTGTGCAGGCACTGGATGACCACTGGACTTTGTAAGGTTTGGCTGGGACAGATGGTTGCTTGCACGAGAGGACTGGCCTGCTGAGAGATTACCACTGGCCAGTCCACTGGCTAATGCAGTTGAGCTTTTGACCTGATTCACTGGAGTTTTGTGTTTAATGTTTTGATATGAATTTTCCATGGAGGACAGAGAAGCTTTTGCCTTTTGGGTCTGCCCTGGTCTGCTGATGTTGTTGGCCAAACTACTGCTAATGTTTTGAGCAGCATTTCTCTCTTCTTTCAGTCTTTCCATGGTTGTGGAAGAGGACGCAGATCTACTACTATTTACCGTTACTGTCGGCTCTCCCCCTCGAGGTGTTCTTTCCAAGATATCTTGAATGAAATCATCAATTGATGCTGCATGATGACTTGAACGTGGGGGATTCTTAGATGTGAGAGTTGACGATGTCAAGTCTGATCTGTAACTATCTAGTGTCATACCAGCATCACCACTGTCACCCTCCTGTTTATTGACACCTGACAATTGATCCTGAAGACTCTTAAGCTTACTGATGGACTCAGACAAAGAATTCCCAAGTTCCTCCCCAATTTGTTCCCCTTCATCAAAATCATCTTCTGTGCTCTGAGCTGAGGTAGGACGGAATATGTTGTGAGGTTCCTCAGATCTAGCACTGTTATTTTCTGAAGAAGGCTTTGATGCCCAAGCTGGTTTCTTCAGCTTCGGTTTCAATCTCTGCACAATAGAAAATGAAATATATGTGTTACTGAGTAGTACAATTAAGTGACTGCTGACTCAAGAACTTATCAATCATGGATAACACTTGTTAAGCAGTAGTTACCAGTAACTATTAGCCCGAATACCCATCAATCATTTTGAATATAAACAAGGAAAAAAAAAAAAAAATTACCACCCATAAATGAATCAAACTGAATTCTTTTCCATGCTCATAGCAGACGGTATTTGTGGTCAACGAATCCAATGAAGCATTTGGGTTCTTAACAAACTTCCAAAGGCCAATCAACGACGAGAGCCCAGTGGAAGATAATAGTTTGGCTGGTTCCTCCTTTCTACAAATGTTCAGAGTTTGAAAATTTTTGACTTCAGGATTGAAATAATTAAATGTGAAACAAAGTGTTGGGGTTTCACTGATGACTGAATGGAGACAAATTCTTTGTTTGTAAAATTGACTGAAATTTGGAATTTGAAAACAAGTTAAAGCAACTCTTTGGCTTCATGATTGACCTGCATTATGAATTCACAAAACATAACTAAAAAAAAAAAAAATGGCAATTATAAACAATAACTTACTGGCTCATTCCATAAAACTTTGACAGCATTTGCTGATGGCTTCTTCTTCTCTGTATTAGAATTTGCTCCTGAAGATCCTTTGATTTTTGGCTGAGCTGAACTTTCAAACAGTGCCAAGAAGTCATCTTGTCTAGAAAAATATCCAGAAATTAGAATTGATTACAAGCAGTTTTTTTCAAGCATCCTAATCCAACTGAGGCTGACAAAGAGGCAATGAATTTTATCAAACACTTTATATATAAATGTAATACTGTGACACCACATACTGTCTGGAAACAAAATTTGATAAAATGTTCTTTCTTTCTTTTTTCATTTTTTTCCCCCTCAGTCCTTTACAAATAAGTCTCTCCTTGAGCTTAATACAATGAACTTCAGTTTGCATTACAATTCAAAAGAGAATTAACTGAATCAGTTTCAGTCAAGCAAGTACTCACTGATTTGGTCCTTTGGTAACAGTCCTATCCACAGCCCTTCTTCCAGACTGTTGTGTTGTACTTCTGCCACTTGCAGGTGGTGTCTCACCTTCCAGAAAAAAAATAAAAAAATATTCATTATCATAATAAACTGAGAAAAAAAGAAACCACTTCACTCTCTCCACTGAGATTCTTCCTGTGCACTGTCCAAAAAGACTAATCAAACATAATTTTTGAGATGACAGTGCAATATCTTCACATGTGCTACATGGCAAGAACTATTGGCCACTTACTAACAACTGCTTCATTCTTGTATACAATGCTACTGAAAAGCAATGTAAATTTGAACACTTACAAATTACTAAAAATCAAATTAAAGTACTTTTCCACCAACAGGGCAGCAATGCTCACACAAGGAATACAAAATTTTCTTTTTTTTTCTCCCAGCCTATAAATGTGTATATAAATCCACACAAGACAAGCAAAATTTCAGAATCCACACTGAACCTCTAAGTATTGTATCTTTTATTTACACAAAATGACAAAGACAATTGGCCTTTCTTCTTTTCTTATCAGTCATAATGCTGGAAACAGGCAAACAAAAACAAACAAGATACAAAAACTTGAAGAAAAACACAAATCAAGCACCCACCTTTGGGTGGAGCTTTTTTAGTTTGCTGTCGACTTTCCACTGCACTACTTGTTCCTGTTGAAGTCTGCAAAGATTCATGGATAAAGCCATTCATAGCTACTTCACAATTACAGTAAATCAGCAATTTTGACAACAACAATGAGGATAAGAATCCAGATTACAAAGATCTAACTTGTGAAAACAATTGTTTGCTCTTCTGTTTTTTGGATCCAGTTGAGAGACCTTTTCAAATTACTATACCCTTTGGTTCAAAACCACCATATTCTAATGGTTCATATTCAACTAGGCACAGACCTAGAATTCAAAACCACCATATTCTAATGGTTCATATTCAACTAGGCACAGATCTAGAATTCCCCAGTGAAGTCTTTGTGCTCCCTGTCAAAAACAAAACACTCACTTATGTGTGTTACACTCCACCGCAAAATCCCACAAACAATAGTAGAACACAAGATTTTGGGAAAAACCGGATGCCAGGAGCATGTCAGGCATTTTCCTACGTCATTAAATCATTAACACTACTCACTACCACTATTATTTGGAGGGCATCTAGGTTTAATACGCTCACAATGAAGAGATTTAGCCATACATTCCCTATTCACCATAACAGGGCCAAACTGAAAAGTGAGTCAAACTTATGAGCAGTTTAGAGTGTACCCCATGCTAAAAACAGAGGTGGGGATTTCCAGTCTTTCGCTTGACTCGAACAATTCGATTGTGTCTCTGTCTGGATCTGCTTCCATAGCTTTTGGTCAGTCTTACCAGTAACTTTCCAGAGTCCAGTTAAAACACCTCCGTATGGAGAGCAATCCTGAATAACTTCATAAAAATTAATCTAGCTTGATATAAAAAAACATGAGTCTTTGAAATCTATGGAATGGTGCAGCATGATGACTTACTCTATCTTATCTGAGACAACCACAAATAAACTGGGATAGGGAAAAAATGCGCTTTCAAATTTTCCTCGCACCAAATGACAAAAAAATCACAACCAACCACAACAAGAGCAGATGAAATATGCTTGAGACCATAAGACTTGTAAATTGGAAAGGAAAATTTTTTAGCATCTGGGCACTTGGAGCTTGGGCATAAAGGAAAGATAAGATTCAAGAGGGCAAGGATCAGAGAGACAATCAGTCAGTGCAAATTGTGTGTTCTGAATTAAATTAAAATGATTCAAAGCAAAAACAACAACAAGGAAAAAAAATGCCATTTTCTCTCACAATTTTGTCATTCAGTCCCTGCCACATACTCCATGTCTTTAGATTTAGTTGAATTTTGCATGAAATTAGCCCGAACTGTCAGTCTTACGTAAAATGACAAATCAGCTCTTGGATCTGTCATTTAAATATGAATGAATATAATCTCTCCTCAAACACTGAAAGCAACATCTTTATCAAATTTGAAAGCCACGATTGACCTGACATGAAAAATTTATATAATCATGCAAATCATATAGTATGTTGTTTGTGTGAAAAGGAAGTGGCAGATTGACGAACTCTATTTCCCTATAAGTTGATATAGAAGTGCTTCACAGCGCAGTAAAGAGCAAATTAGATGATATAAACAGAAAGTGATCAAATAATCATAAACCTCTACTTTGTAATGCATTCTTTCAAGTTATTATGAAATTTACTTTAATCTTAACCATCATAAACACAAAACAAACAATCATGATCTTACAAATTAGGTTGACATGGCAAGAGTTTACCTTGTTTTGCCTCACATCAACTAAGGAATTTGCCCTCTTGGTTTGAGCTGAATTTGGTCGACTTGAACTTGACAAGACTGATATTTGAGAGCCTGTAAGGCTTAAATTCAGGTCATCATTTCGCCTGCGGGCCATTCTATTTCTTATTTATTAAATCTGAAATAAATTTTTTAAAAATCAAAACATAAATCATCTGTCAGATATCTGGATACTTGGATATTTTGAACTACTTGAAGACAGTGTGCAGTTCTATTATGGAATATGTATCTTGGCTAAATAATTCTCATTATAAACAAACATCATTATCATGTATAAATTGACACAAATTATGTTCAGAGTACCTATTTTACTTATGTTTTGGTTTTCGCACTAGATTTTTATTGCTACCTAAATACAATGATATAATACAGTGATACTATACTTGACCATAATTCATCTTAGCTATCAGTCTAGTCTACATCAATTTTTAAACATTTTCTTTATTTCACACATCATATCATGAATTATGGGGTGAAAAACTGGCACCTTATGTCCCAAATTTCTCTCTTTGTCACAGAGCTTAATTCTAGAGTTGCAAACAAGCCAGAAGCAAGGCTTTGACATGGTTAGTTGTCAGGTGATCAATCTGGATGGTCGACATTAGTCATTAAGTCACAAGGAGTTTGGTTATGTATTCCTCAAATGCCTCCCTAATCACACCCTTTCTTTAGAAATAATGTAACACAATTTTTGATAAATAGGGCTGACTTCACAAATACACGTCAATTACAAAGGAATGTGAAATTATTCATACCTCCCTTCCCCCTGTTAGTCACACACAGAACTATCGATTATTATTTTATTTCTTGTTTAAGTCTTTCAACCCTAAGAAAGTAGGATTATCTTGCCCTCAAGTGGTTGCCTGTTTCTTAAGGGTTATTTTTTTGTGAACAATTTTGTGGGTAGAATTTTGAAATTTTGCTAGGACAGTGCCACAGCGTTCCCCTTTCAGCGATTACAGAAAAAAAAAAAACATACAGTGGTTTAACATAAGAATAGCATGAAAGCACAAGAGAACTATTTGATATGTAAACTTACAGATACATAGACTGCTTTAGCTTTCACTCATAATATAATTATAGGTCACATCCCCTCTACTATTCCCCACTACCCTTGATAGCTTATCGCTGATCAGTTTGAAACTTGTTGAGTGGGCCAAGTGGTCAGGAGTATCAATTTTTGTTCAAAAAGGATTAACAGACTAAGAGACTTCATATTCCCGCTCAGTTTTATCCACCTGTGAGTATTTGAGTAAGCCATGTAATTTTTTATTTCTGTTCTTCTGGCCTCCGTTATGTACTGATAGTTTTCAGCTCTAGTCATGGAATTTCTCACACTTTGCTCTCCATGCCTTATTCTAAAAAAAAAAAAAAGTACTGGTGACTACTGAAAAATATATATTGATGAAGCAATGTCTACAGTGTGACAGTTTGACAAAACTGAATTTGGAAACAAGATGCAGCAGGTGGAGCATCAAAAAACTAATCTGTATAAATACATGGTGCGCAAGACCAAGAGCGCTTTACCATAGATATAAATACACTGCGGGCTTTTAGGTGGACAGGTTCTTAGGCGAATCGAAAAGTTAGGCAACCCATCTGACCACAGATTGTCTTCACTACTATGATTAGTTGATCATTGCCGTTACTTATGATTTATCTATACGAACAAATACAGCCTTCTTCCCTGTGTATGTGTTATAATAAGATAATTATTCCTGATCTTTTTTTTTTAAATATATAGTTACACCACTGCTGCCCAGCGCTTAAATGCCCTGTGAATTTTCACATAGCCGTAGGCCTATTATTGTTGAAAACATGATATTGCTATGCTACCCCAAGGATAATTGCATGAGTGATTCAAGTGTTTACGGACCAACCAAAGGAGCAAAACAGCTGACCAGTCAGGAGGCTAAACTTACACCTCCTTACCGCTAAAGCCAATCACAAGTGCTGTCCCACATGTTTTCAAACAAAGAAATGGTTACAGGTTAGTTAACAACATGGCCTCATTATGCAGCCATACATCAACCATCACTTCCACTCCTTTGTCTACCTGTTCCTTCCATCCCCATTTTATTGCACATCTAGCACTGTGTGTTTCTCTCAAGTGGACAGTATGATGTGGAATTATATCATAAGTACTCAGGTATCGTGGTCCGACACCGAGCTCTTAGATGGAGTTTCTTATTTGGGGGGCCCAGAGCGGGTTCTTAGAGGGGTAAATTATGGAGGAAAAATTTTGTTTCATAGCAGATGCAGGTTCTTAGACGGAGGGTTCTTAGGCGGAGACCACTGTATCTCATATACATGACATGAGTTGACAAAACAATATGTTAATTCATTCCCCACAGATGACTGTCTTTTCACAGGTGGTCAGTCTTTTCTTTTTTTTTAACAGGATGCTAGAAACAACTGTGCTTGGCATTTGAAATAACACTATGAATAGTTTCTATCAAGATAAAGGGGAGAATCAGCAAGCAGTAGCGGTTTGCACACAAACAAGAGAGAAATTGGATTTCCAGAATTTCACAACCAAACCAATACTCATATATAAGGTATTAGGAAAGGGGACAAGCTGAATATTCAGCACATCAGAAGAACCTGGGAACTTTCATGATTTCATTCCGCAAATCGTCTGTATTATCTTAGTTCACTTCACTGATAAATCTAAATCTAATATAAATTTACATAGACTTACAAACTATAGTCTAAAAAGCTTGCTTGCAGCAGATAGTTTTCATCTGACAGACGCTGATGATACATTTTTGAGATTCATATCTCGGAGGCAAAAAAGCAGTGTCTGCTGCAAAGTAACTGATTTTGGCACTGCAAAATCGTTAACTAATCTATTAACTCTTTGCCTACGTAAAGCTGCACACTGCGCCAGGAAATTGGTCGTCACTGGACGTAAAGCCGCAATCTGCGCCAATACAATTCTATGGAATAACATGCAGTTGTAGAAAAATCTGGCCATTTTCGGTAGGCAACTGTGTTCATAGCTTCCGTCAATGGTGATACAGTGTGGTAAATTTAATTGTGCGAAGTTTTGGTTAGTTTTTTATTATTTTTTGGCCTCATGGAGCCTAGTCCTTCCAGTG
>JBCAUA010000012.1:2460110-2475551 GCA_038406235.1 Peronia verruculata | reverse complement strand
ACATCATATAAACAAAGCCACATGTGAGCGATGTTTCCTAGGTCATGTGATTTTGAAAAAAATACCTAATTGTAACTTAAATACAGGGAAGAAGGCAGTACTTATTCACATAGATAAATCTTTAACTAACAGTAACGGTCAATTAATGATAGTAGTAAAGATAATCTATGGTCAAACGTGTTGCCTAACTGTTTATCCGCCTAAGAACCCGTCCACCTAAGAGCCCACTTTTTTTTGTCTCCCGATGATGGGGTTCTTAGGTGGAGACCACTAAACTGTAATATGTCTTGCGCCCAGGGCAAATGTGTTGCAAGTCGCGCCAAGTGAGTTCAAATCACAGCCGTTTTTTTTTTTTTCATTTTTCACTATTTTCCGACTGTGATACCAAAATATTTCCCTTTTTATTTATTTATTTATTTATTTTTTTTTCAGAAAAAAAAAAAAAGTTAAATTGACATTCTGTGAAAAAAAAAAAAATTGGTATCTTAGTTGGAAAATAGTTGAAAACAATCAAAAACAGCTGTATATCATCATTGCCTGGGGCGACTTCCGACTCGTTTGCCCAGGTCGCAAGACATATATGGTTTAAGTGTGGGACTTTATGCTCACTATTAATTCTATGGATATTTAAATGAACGGTTATATTTTTTATTTATTTATTTTTTTTCTTGTCTCAACCTTCCTATGAAAATAGATTCATGTAAATTCCTTTCCTTGGTTTGTATTGCTGTTGATTGAAACCTTTATTGTCCTGTCTCTCGGCAGCAAATGGAGCGCTTCAAGGTGGTGGAACGTGAAACAAAGACAAAGGCATACTCGAAAGATGGCTTAGGAGCAGCAGCAAAACTAGATCCTCAGACAAAAGAAAAAGCGGAAACCATTCAGTGGATATCGGTAGAATATTGTTGCGCTTATTTTGTGGAATACTTTTTTTCATCTTTTGAAGTGCCATTAACCCTTCCATTTATGCATTAATAAGTGATCGTCTTTATACTAGTGTTCAACTCCCTGCGCACTGTGGCAGCCTGATGTTTTTACATTTTTTCTGACCTTGGTCAGCTGAAGTTCAGTGGTTGCAGAGAAACAGCCACAATCAATTTCTTTTTCAAGCTATGTGTCCTGAAATATTATAAGCTTCTGAAGAATAAAATAGTAGGAATAAACAACTTCCGTTTTTATCTATTAAATATCTGCTGGACTATGCTTTCTTACTCAAGGCATTTGACTCCGATCTACAGCTAGATTGAAAGCTGAATCACACTGATCCGGATCTAGATCTAGGCTAGATCGCATCTCATTTCAGGATAGATCTTATTTATATTGTACATGTAAGATTTATTGGCGTTTTTACCCGTCATCCAAATCTAGGTCTAATCATGTATCAATGACTGATTTCTAGTTAGACACTGTGTCACTTTCGTGGACTAGCAAATGAGTTCAAAAGCGAGTGAATGAGACTTGAGAGAGCTCAGTGGCATTTTACAGGGCAGAAGCAATGGCCTCATGCCGCTGACCAAAGCTACATACAACACGTTATATAGCTGCCTCAAAACATGCACTAACACACCCTAAGTATCACGAAAACTTTTCTTGATTCGTCAAAGGGGTTCCTTTCTGTTATTAGATCATGAACGTCATTATATAGACCAGTGATAGCCCATCAAAGAAGGGGTGTTTCCTCAGTCGGTTTTTTTGTCGGTCTGAACTCTGAACGGTAACAAGTGCTGTGGTCATTTTTAAAAGTTTGTTGAATGCAAGGTTCGTTGGATCCAAGCTACAATCTTTCTCACATGCACTGTGTTAATTCTACACAAGCCAATCCCCCCTCTATCCACAACCCTCCCTTTGGCCGCTCTGAAAAATCACTGCTTGCCCAGTTACATGAGATCTGTACTTTCAGTTGGAGGTGGGGAGGGGTAAGAGTGGACAGAGATGCTTGATTATGTACCACAACCAGATGCATGGCTTGTCTATACAGCCACTCTTTACCCTTCCAACCCACTATCCATGTTCTGGCGGCTTTGCCTCTTTGATCCCGTATCATGTTCTCCCATGTGTCGGCTGTTCGCTGGCTGCCACCCCGTCCCCCTCCCCTCTCTCTCAGTTCATCATTTCTCCCTGAGTGTCCACACCTTGCCCTACCCCTATTACATGGCATAATATAGCCTATGGTATAGTTATTTTTTGTTGTCAGCAGACAGTAGACCTTTTGAATTTCGAATTTCAACTAGATTTCTAAGTAGTCACGCAATTTATTGTGAGCTTGCCTACACTTCAGGTTTGTGGGTCTGAGATCAGTTCGTTCGGTAAAGAATATTTAATGAAGTCAGTGAAGGGAAAAAAAACATTTTTTTCTGTTCGTTGAATGCAAGGTGTTCTTGGAGTCTGAGTTCGTTGGATTCGAGGTCTACTGTAATTCTAGGTAATTCTCCTTTTCTCTGATTTTCCCTCTTTTTTGAGTCAGCTGTTGTGAGGGTAGGCAGGTCTGCATAAAAGATAATACATGTATACAGACAAATGGTGCCCTGGGTTTTAGGTAGTTTTATAGTAAATCATTCTTTTCAATAAAGTTGGTGAGCAAACATCATAAGAGGAGTGCAGGTGTTTCAATTCTTCAATTATGGGGATTTTATTTTTGTGTAATATGTGTTTAAAGACGTGACTGTGTTCCAGCTATGAGGGGTCAAACTGGAGGAAAAAAAATTTCCCCAAAAGACATCAGGACTCCTTGTCTCAGACTTGATGCATTCAGTTCCTTTTCTAAAGGTTATTATTTCACTTTGTTAGAAATAATTTCCAAAGGGGTAGAGAATTTAAAAAAAAAAAAGAGAGAGAAAAAATTCTCCATTTGTTCATTAATAAATATATAATTTATTATATCAGCACAGTTTTTTTTTTTCTTTCATTTTATCATTGTTTTAAATATTTTCCTAAATTCTAGTAATAAATGAACTACCTAAAGCAGCCTCTGACCCTAAAAATGCCCTTATAATAAATGGTCTTGTCACAAGGTTAAGGAGTTATCCTTGGATTGGAAAGAAGTCATTGCTGTTGTAAGAAATTATGTTGTCATATCTAATTGAAACTTTACTTATCTTTTGCGCAGTGTGGTAGAGGTATGTCAGTCAAAGCGTCTAAAAAGCCCTTCTCCTTTTCTAAAATTAATGGATTTTTTGATAGGTGAGATATTATTGGCAAATGTTTTGGTGAACCTAGTAGTGTTAAGGTGTTAAGTTAATTTTTATTGAGTTTTGGTACAGAGAAATAGATATGGGTAAATTGTTTCAATGCTCTTGATTTTCATATTTTTAACTTAACTTGCATGTGTAATTTATATTATCACATACTTTTTCTTTTCCAGAACATCATTGATAGCCTCCAGTTGCAGCTTGATCAGTTTGAGAGTGAACTTGAATCGAAGGCTGGTTCCAATAAAAAAAAGGGAAAGGTAATAGAAGTAGTTGTACTATGAAGAGGTGAATGATGGTTGATCACTGTTGCTGTTATATTTTGTTATATCAGATTCAAAAGTTCTACTGCCTGTATATATTTTTCTACAGATTTTAAATAAAAAAGTTTTTAGATTATGGTTTGAGGGGAGGATTGCTTGTTGCAATGAAATTTATTTCGTAGAAAAAAAAGTCATAAACGATAATTCAAAAAGTTTTGTTCACTTCACTGTTGGTCAGTTTAGAGGTCATGTGTTCTGTTTACTCCATGGAGTTCTGCAGTTTTAAAAAAAAAAATATTCTTCTTGTACTGCAAATGGCTTATGCTTGAACGTGTATTTTGTCATGGCCAGTGTTTAAAAATATGTTCATTTTTTTATAGGACCCGAGATGTGAAGAGTTGAAGCAACGGCAAGATAAACATAAATATCACATAGAGACATTAGAAAAAATTATGAGACAAGTAGACAATGACAAATTACCAGTTGAGAAGGTAAGTGATAGATTTGCATGTTTTATTAGTAATAAGTTTATCAAGCTCTCTTGTGAGAGATGTATGTGCCATAAATGTAATATTTCTTTGCTTTATATTTATGTAACTTTCACTTTTCAAATTTGTTTGCAATTTTAAACTGGCACGTGAACACGATGTTGCCTTTATCATCTCAATTTTAGGCCAAAATGTCAAAGGTATCATGGAAGATCAAATTTTTAGGTCTGGAATTGCAGTATGAGATTCATATGTGTAAATGCTTAGATGGAAATAAATCGGTGAATTTGAAATCATAGTTGATAATACTTGTCTACAGGTTAGGGAACTGCGAGATGACATTGAGTATTACGTAGAATCAAATCAGGACCCGAGTTTTCAAGAAAACCAATATTTGTATGATGACTTAGATCTGGAAGAAATTGGCAGTAAGTGCATTTGCTCAGTGTTTGTGCCTTGTTGATTGTCTGTAATGAAAATTGATGTTTTTTATTTATTTATTTTATTTTTTTTTTTTTTCCTACCATCTTTTGGTTCTCAATTGTTCTACAGTAACAGTCACAGAGCAGGCTTTTGTGGAATTCAAAATTGGGAACAAGGAAAGACTAAACACAATTTCAGTCATTTAGGTTAAAATAAAAGACCTTGCAACATTTTTCTGGCCATTTTTGCATGTTACAAAGAACTAATGTTAATATTACTTATTTTGCAGTAGGGTTGAACTTGAATTAAATTGTGGACCCCCATGTTTACAGAAATCAACATAGACATGGGAATGATCTGGCAAATTTTGTTTTTTTGGCTCTGTGTTATAGATATTATCTAATGCTTTATTTTGCGTTTGTCGCCGCTCTTTCCAGTAGCGGATGCACCAGCACTGGCTGCTTCACCAACTGAAGGTGATGAGTTTATGATGGATAAACCTGTGAGCACACCTTCCTCAACTAACTCAAGTTCTCCATCTCCTAGTCCCAGTGTAAATGCCAATCATTCCAATGTAAGTAGGTACATCAGTGAAAAATTCAAACTAGATATCGGCGCTGTTGGGCTCTAAACATGTAACTGCAAAATTAGGTAAAATCTTTTTTTTTCACTCAAATTGTAAATATTAATTAGAAATGCCTGAATTTGCGCTGTGATCTAATCTATCCGTCATCTTTGCCGCACTGTCTTCACAAGGGGAGGCGATCGACTGTTGGTAGCTTATTGCTGTTCATTTTGTTTACCATACTTGTTCTAATCCACGTTGAGAAAATGGTTCGACTGGGCTCAAGATATTGAGTCTGCATAATTCATGTCAATATTAGTTTAATCAGATGCTACACTACAAGACTGTTACATGTTAATCATTTACTGCGTATGAATCTGTTAGTCTAGTGGGAAGTATCTCTCGTCATGCCTGTTACAGTTTTACATGGTGTCTGTCACCTGCTGAGGTTGCACAACTTCCAGATCTTTGACATATTGGACTGTTCAACACTCTTGTTGGTCAAGAGTTCTCTCTTATTTTCAACTTTTCTTCTTTGCCTTACCACATTCTCCTGTCCTTTTTTCTCTCCTGTACTGACCCTTCCTTGTTTCTACAATGAAACATACCCTACTTGTAACAACCTGTATCTCATTATACATCAGGTGTTATCCCTGGCCATGTGTCAGCCCAGATGTTTCTTTTGTTCGTCATAGTAAAATGTAAATAAGGCAAGGTGCGTGCGAAAGATTACACAGTTCCATAAACCGAACAAGTTGGCTCTCTGTACAATGTAAAAACCACTAGCAGTAGATTTCAACACTGTACCAAAGTTTCTGGAAAGTATGACATGAGTGCTATTTATAATCTCCTATCAGGTTTTAATCCAGCTTATCAGTCACTCAGCAAGGACAACAAAATCTTAAAATGAATTTTAAGACATAACCTGAACTTTTGACACTAGCTCCACATGTCTGTATGTGTAATTAGTTGTACCATTATTTAATTCACTGATGTTTCCCCACAACATATGCGGGATGGTCTGATCGTTGATGACGTTTCCTACACCCTATGCAGGATCGAGTTTATAGGTTTTTTTTTCACACTGACCCATTTCTTGCAAATGCTCCTGGAACTGTCTCTTACCATAGAGTCACCATTTGTTTCGTTTCATACTGAGTTTGGCAGGAGTCGGTCAATAACTTTGTGAGTTTTTAATCATGGAAAGCCACTTCAGAGTCAAGTAGGGAAGGAAAACAGTAGTGACTAGCATAGTATTAAGAAGGGCAAAGGCAAGGCACCAGCATCTTCCTTGTCTATATCTAGTGCTTTTTTATCTAGAGAAACTTCATCTGCACAGCAGACAGAGATGTAGAAATCATCCCTGTCTTGACTATTGGACAAGATCTACATTTTCCAACATTTTCGTCAAATTCTCGGGAAATCATTAAAACATAACTATGAGACATAATCCATTTCTGCATTTTTGTATCAGACTGTGTTGATTTAGTACTGCCATGTGTTAAAATGGTTTATGTGGGACTATGAAAAAGTGTGTTTATTAATTTTTTAGAATTCCTTTGAAAATGCCAGTTTTCAGTGTATCCAAACTTAAAACAAGCTCAGTTTTTAGTGAGTTTATGGCTGTATATCTTATTTAGAAAGCTCCCCCCCCCCCCTTTTTTTTTTTCTTTTTCTTTTTTTTTTTAAACTTAACCCATCAGGTAAATTAGATTTATGTGTTTGATTAAAGCCCAAAATTTTCCGACTTTCTTTTTTTTTTTTTTTTGTGAAAACAGTTTGACTTCCTGATTTTATTTTCTCTCCTTTTGATACCTGGCTTTTCATTGCACTGTCACTTTTCATTTTCAATTAAGAATTTTTTTTCTTTTTGAGACATTTTAGAAATTTGGAAGTGGTCATGACAAGATTTTGTTGTTGAACGATTTTTGTATCTTGTTTCTTGTCCAGGAAAAGCATGATGAGGTGGATAGAAAAAGACATAAATCTCAGTCAGAAGAGGTAAGAACATGTTTTGAGTGACATTGCAGGGATGGAAGAGTATTGCTTATTCTAGGAATTTTATCAGGAGGGTTAGAGGGCAACTTTCTGATATTAAATGGAAGGTTATTTCTTGACGTGTAAACGTTTATTAAAATACCAGCAGCTTATGTTTGCTAGGAACATTAGTTAAATAAATTTCTTGTATGAATTTCTGTCCCTTTTTTTTCCCCTGTCAGTTGGATGAAAACCATCTGCTATGTGCTAGAAATTGTTGAAAGAGACACTTTACAGAAAGACTGGAAAGTGCTGACACATAAATTTAATTGGAAATTTGGTTTTTGATCTGGGGATCCTGGCCTGTGAAATTGTTTGCCTTTGTTGTCTGAATCATGGAAGAATACTTTGTGGTTCATTTAACTATTTAAATGCGATAAGTGTCTTCATGAGAGCCAATCTAGGGTAGGTTGTATAGAAGATGAAGTCATAGTGCTCAGTCAGGTGATTGTATGTGAGTTGTCATCTCTTGAAACTCTGGGTAAAACAAAAGTCATGGCAGTTGTTGGAGAGAAGACTGAAGAAAAGACTTTTGCAAAGTTCATTGGTCATCAGTGCAGTGGGAGATTGTTGCACTCACTCCTATTGCTTCCCTTTACCAGACAAAATCATTTCTGCATCCTTTGCTAAAAACATACACGATGAAAAATTCCCAAAAAAATTACGATGTGAAGAGAATATGTCTTGCGCCCGAGGCAAATGAGTCAGAAGTTGATCTGGGAGATTTCAAGTTACGGCCGTTTTTAACTATTTTCTGACTGGGATATGAACATTTTTTCCATGTTTTCCACAAAATGAAAATTCAACCTTTTCTAGCCTGAAAGCACAAAGTTGGTATCTGAGTGCGAAAATATTTAAAAATGGCCGTAACTTGCAATTGCCTGGAGCAACTTACAGCTGATTTACCCGAGCACAAGACATATTTTCTTATTGTTACAATTTTGTCGAGTTTTTGACAACCAGTCTTCCGAATGACAAAAAGTAAAGGGATTTTTTCCTATTTACAGTGCTTTGCTTAACCCCTCTTTTGTCTGGCAAAGAGAAGTAATAGGACTGTTCAAAATAATCTCCCATTTAGATCCACATGTAGACACTTTACGAAACCAGTCAGGCTTAGTTTTCATGTCTTATTGCGTAGCTAGACTGCTAAATTATCCAAATTTGTTGTGAAAAGATTTTGATGCCCTTGTGTTCCATTTGTGGGTTTCCCTAGATGCTCAACTGTTTTCTTTGCATTTTTAGAAAAGAAAACTTTTTTAAAGTGTAAATGGTTAATTAACTAATTGTATTTTATTCTTTTTCAGAAGAAAAGTGCATCTCCTGCACCCTCTGGAGGTTCCAAAACTCAGCCCTCCTTAAGCAAACAACATTCACAAAAGTAAGCAGCTGTGCAGAGATATCAGATTCTGGCTATAGTCAAGAATACCAACTCTTTTCTAGCTAATTCTGGTGTAAATGGAGATGTGACTGATAAAAAGGTCAACGAGTGTATGAATGGTCCACAATTTTTATTTATTTTTTTTTTTTTTTGCCTGTGTGGGACTACTGCCCGATGACATCAAAGTGCATTTCAGTCATCTTTAAAAGTTTAGCTTTCAGTATAGCCCACCAAAGAGAATTTGCTGTCAGATGATCTTGTCAGTTTTGTGTCGGTGAGAAATTAACACATAATTCCCTTTTGCTTAGAAGAAAGCTATGCAGCAGGAAAGTTTCTTGAGTATGAGTAGATCTAATTTAGATTCAGACTTAAGTCCATATCAAAAAGTCTAGAATCAAGGTCATACTTAAAATAATTTTAAAGAGCTTTGGAGGATGACAATTTTCTTGTAGATGAAGATTTTGTATAAAAGACAAACAAAAAAAAAAATTTTTTTTGGAAGACGGTCTCCTATACTCTCCTTAAAAAAAAAAAAAATTCTTTTCACCTGTTAGAAATTTTGCTAGGATCTCCCAAAGGTTCTTTAGTAGAGTATAATTATTTAACTTCATAGATACACACACAGATCGTGCAGACCACTGTGAGGGCTACCAAGAAGAATTGTGATAGTGAACAGTTTTTGCCATAAAAATGTTTTAACAGTCTTATTGATGACATTAGCTATCATAAAAAGCTGCATTGTTTCTTTGCCTTTGGGGGGATATGACTTTTTGGAAACAGGAACAGTAGTAAAATTGAGAATTTCTTAATTTGGCATGGAAAAAATGTTTTGTCTATTTTTTTTTTTTTTTAATTATGACCTGAATTATTTAGGAAAAGATTATCTCACCTGTGAAAATGGTAATTTTCGGTGTAGTTCAGGAATTCAAGTTTCTATGGCGAAGAGAATATTATCAGGTTATGGTTATTTAAGTCAGAAAATTTATACCAGGCAGTTCAACTATCCAATACATTTTATAAAGGTGGAGACAGCATAAAATATGAAACACACATAAAATCAGGCGCTCATCAAACTGAGGCAACCTGAGAAATCACGTTTTTAACAGTGAATAAATTTTTAATACTTTTGGTTTGTTTGTTCGTTTTTTTTCACAGAACCCATCTATCAATCTAAGAATGTATTTCAGAGTTAAATTTATGGAAATACAATGAGTAAAGGCCCAAAACTTGTAATTTAGTGGCATGGCCTGATAAACATTAATGGGAATCAATAAAATGATAGGCCATTTTGGCAACAGATTACCCCCATTGTCTTTGATTGCCAATATCTGGACAGCCTCGACAGAACAAACAAAATTTCACGCACAGAAAGAGAAATAATCTTCACCGTGATACCAGTAACTCTGTTTGCTCAAAATTTGATGAGAGCCTGATTTCGTGTCGCATCTCATTTTTTTGAATGAAATATACCGTTTACATTGGCAGATTGTATTCTGAGTGTGTAAGATAGAGGAAGAGAAGAGAGCTTGATATGCCATGTGATATATTTCTTTAGTGGTAATGCACAGTGACATTTATTTGTTTGCAACTTTACATTCTTGCATTTTTGTCTCTTCTTCTTCAGTAGCACCGTGGCACAAAATTCTGAAAGCAACTCTGTGAATAGTAACCACCACCCATCGACAACGCCATCGCCTTTGACAGCATATGCTGCAGCTGCTGGGGGCCAGCAGAACAGTTCATCAGGTCTGTCAATATTTCTGAGAGAATTCTTTTCAAATAAATATCTCTGGTATATGGATTGCATCAGCAAAACATGGTGAATCCATTTTTTTTTTTTTTTTAAATATTTTGTTTTGTCCTTTGGTTGGTTCATTGATTTTTACAGATGAAAATATATTTAGAAAGAGGAAAAGTTAAAAATAACCCTATTTGTGATACTAAACTGTGATTTAGTACATACTTTGTTGGAAACTTAGTTTGTGATTTGCTTCTTGTTTGCTGTGGACAAGTAGTTGTCATTAGCACTTTGGTCCCTGGGGTCTATTAATGCCAAACTGATGTCAGTATTTTGTGGTCAACTGCACATAAATCATAATGTGGAAAATGTTACCAAGGCATCATATTTGTGTACAAATTCTTTTCGGGGGGGCTTTATGAAATGAGAAGGTATTTTTTTCCCATTGAATGTTCTTTTAAAGGCATGCATGGTCATCCTGTGTACTTAGCTGTCAGTTAGCTGCTTTTCTTGTTTGGTTTGAAAATGCGTGGAGCCTAATATAATCATCTACTCATGCTGTGCCTCTGGAGTGTTCTGAAGATATTTTTACATAAATTCATTGAAGATATAGGCCTACCCCTTTGATAAGTGCGTTTTTGATGTGCTGATGTGATTCCATTTTTTTTTTCCCCCCATCATAATAAAGGCAGTCATGATACTCAAGAAGTTAATTTGTCATTGGGTTTCCTTGCTCTTGGTACCAGGTCTCCTTACCAACAAGGAAAAGATAGTGAATAGAAGACAAAACAAAAAATTTCAGTCTTTCTGACTAGCAGTGTGCAGGCTCATCATTGTAAATTATTTTTCAAATCTGTGGAGTCTCTATTTGTTTTGTTGTTGTTGTTGTTGATTTTAATTTTCCTTATCCTATATTAATCTTAACGTCCTAGTCCTAGTAATGTTGCAAAAATGATAGTCAATTAAAATGTTAGTTTGGCTGCAAAATGAGATTTGTATGTCCACCAGGAAAGCCTTCGCTATAAAACTTTAAATTGTCATTTCACACTTGAGGAAACATATTTAAGGTCTGGCCTTGAAACGCTGTGATCTATCTTTCATTTCAAGTGTCATCTTCTGCACCAGATTTTCATGAGTTCTTTGATTAGAATAAAGGCCCTTTAAATCCAGAATTTGACAATGTAAAAAAAATAGGGATGAAAGAGTTGTGGTTATAGCCAGGATTTGTGGCATCCATTCTTGTGCATAAGCATCTGGTGGGACTCAAGTAACACTCACTATATAATAATTGTTATAACTAGAAAATATGATAGCTATATAATAGTCTTAAGGGGCCAAAGGAACCATCATCCTTTCAAATATCTCTCTATTACCAGCTTGGATTGGTAATGGATTACCCTTGTGCAGAAAACTTCCTTGAGAAAGCATGTTGTTGTTTCAGTTTTTTACCTTTTATAAATCATATCACCATCATGATTGGTGGAGTGGTTCAGTACCCAGAGCTCATGATAAACAGTGGTACTGAGATGTTCATAAACTTTGCCATGCCTTGTGTAGCGTTGCAGGCAAAGTTACCAGAGCGGGCCATCTAAATCGGACAACCATATGTCCTTGATAACCATAAAGAGTATCTACATATGCCGAAGTAGCATTGTCCATATTCACACAACATTGTTTTTGTTCTTTAGTGATTCTTTTAGTTAATGGTTCGAGAAATTTCTTGACCGTTTCTTGTATTTGTTACGAAAGGTATAGGCTTCGCAATTGCATATCGGTTAAGGTCTCCTGGATACATTCTCACTCCGGGAATAATTGGGCCTTGTTTTGACAGGTGTTGAGGCTAGCAGCTGATTGTTAGTTTTGTCAGTGTATTTTTAAACATTTTTTTTTTAAACTGATGGCTTGACTATTTTGATGTATTAGATACAATAGACACAGAATATTAGAATGATTTTCCACTCTTCCTTTATTCTTAGGGGTACAGTCTTTGGTGTTTGAATTTGTTGAATGTAAGTGTCATCCTGGGTTAGTGCCACAAATTCCTGACTGGACTGTCAGATGTGCCATGTGGAAATTCATTTCCTTTCTACAAAATTAGTCATAAAAGTATCAATTTATGTCTTATAAGATTTTGAAGAAATGTCACACATCCTTAGCATCAGTGATGAATTGCATTTTTTTTTTTTTTCTCTCTCTCTCTCTCTCTTCGTCCATGCTGGCACTAATTTTTCCTTGTGATAAATCATTTTACTCATAATTTACGCACTGATTTTTTTTTAGAAATTAGAATAAGTAAGATAATTACTATTTAGGAAGTTGGTAAAGCAAACCAGTGAACTTTTTTTCTTTCTTTTTTTCTGACCTCGGGGGTGGAAAATATGTATAAATTTAACCAAGAACTTTTTTTTTTTTCTCTCAGTGATCTTGTCACGGCATCTGTGCCATTTTTAAGTAGATTTACGAGAGAAACAGGGCATTAACAAGCTCCTTTTAAAATAATGCATGATTGGTCATACAAGTAGTATATGTTGTTGGATCATTTCCTTGTTTAAAGTTTGACACAAAATGATCTGATCATCAATTTTGTCTGGATGGCGGTGTCATATAAAATTAAAATGGTTTGTTCTTTATGATAGAGCAGTTACAATGTGACATTTTGTACCAAGATGTATTGAAACATTTATATGCATTCAGTACTTTGTACCAAGGTACATTCAGTAACTTAGGTTGTTGTATGTCTTTTAGGTTCTCGATTTTCTCACCCCACACCCTCCGTGTGGCAGCGTAGTTTAACTGCCCAAACTAGCTTTCATGTTGGTAAGAATTCTATGAATATGAAACACATCGTATGGGCACAGCCTCATAAAAGCAAAGGTTGATGAATACTAACATAAAAGGAATTGCGTTTTAATTTTGTTAAAATACTAACATGATTTGTGACACAGAGTCTGTTATCTTTTGTTTTCCACTTGTGAGATTTTGTTACTTTCAATAGGTTTTTCTTTCTTTTTGTTTTCCATGTTGAAAAAGGAGGATTTAAAAAAAAAATGTGATTTGTACTTTGTTTCTTTTGGTGAAAATGTTAACTTCTTTTGGGTCTATGTAATAAGTCAGCGTACTTTACTAGAGTTGAATCACTTGTAATAGTATTGTGTTGTTTCTCGCGGTCATTTTTTTTTTTTCTTTCTTTCTTTTTTTTTTTTTTTTTAAACAATTTGCTTTCTGGATGAAAGGAAAAGCATTCGTCAACCCAAGCTTTTATTGTGACCATTATGATTTTTTTCCTATTTCTCCTCTTTTTTTTTTTTTTTTCTTTTGATTCCTTAATTTTCTTGCTTTTAACATGCTTACATGTTGTGCAAATTTGACTGTGCTTGCTGTTCCCACCTGCACACAAAAAAAAAACAACTTATGAATGGTTTGGAGACATCATATGCCTAACCCTGTAAATACAATTTCAAAATGAGACATGAAAGTACCTCTTGTAGTTTCAAAAATGACAAAGAAATTATAGTTTTAAAACTCTCGGAATTAGGCCAGAAATTCTCTTCTCTGCATAATGAGTTTTTCTCACTGGCACTTAAACTGAAGCGGTGTAACAGTTGCAGGTTTGCCAGCCTTGACAATACTTGAAAAGGGATTTTAGGAATTGTAATTGGGTGTTTTCCACTAAAGTCAGAGGAAACTTTCAAATTCAATAATTTTTGTGCCGAGCCTTTACAAAAATAGGATCATTGAAACGGGTGTCATTGTGCATAATTTTGGCATTTCAGAGAAGCAGATGTATACATAAATCCATGCTTAAAGATAAATGCGATACAAAACTCTCACTTTGATAGTATTGGGTCTGAACTAATGCTTTTCTCCTTAGCTCAGGCGAACTCATGAACTTAGGGGAGTCCGGAAGTCACTGTGGAAGTCATATTAAATCAAAATATGTTGTTTCTTTAGAGCTGAATGGCAGAAAACTATCATGCAAAATGCATTCTGATGTGACTTTCCACATGACTGACCAACTTGCGCATGAATCTAGATCCATATGTAAAGTTGTTCAAAGAAACTGGAAAGCTTCCTTGGATTGTCTGTACCGCAGCAGTACCTCAGATATGACCAACGAAATGCTGAATTACCGAATTAACCATCTCTGAATGCATTGAGATCTGATCTTAGTTATTGCACTGAAAATAAATGATGATTTTGTATCCTAGTACAAGCTATTCTTATTTATGTTTAACTTTGAGAAGACAAAATTCGCTGTTGCCTTTTTCACCAGAAATGTGTTATTGCCTCTCTGAAGACAGTGTTTTTATATGATTTGTGACTTAGTGGATGAATCCAAAATTTGGTTTCCTTTCCGTTATTTTGGGAATTTTGCCGTTAAGCAGCACAGATTGGTCACAAACTCTGGCCACATTGTAATTGGATGGCAAGAGAGTATAATTTACAATTCTGAAATGTCACAGCTCTTGACAGTATCGCTACACTGAACTGAGAGCCTGCACTTAGGGCTGTGATATTGAAATAAACATGGGGAAAAGTTGTTCCTGATGCTACTCAAGATGAATAGGAATTTACATCTGGTACTGTTCAAAGTTCATATAAATTTCATTCTTTTGTTGCAGTGTAAAAATCTTGGGACTAAAATTATGTTTTTGGGTGCATTTGGGACAATTCAGGATTTTCCACTGGAGTTGGCAACCCCATGATTGATACACATGGGCTGCCAAAAAGATGATCTGACTTAGACACGGTATATAAGTACCAGTGGAAGGAGGGAAATATAGTTTTCTGAAACTAGTAACCGGGGTTTTGAATAAATTATTTTGATTAGAAAACAAGAGTGCCTGTTAAGTTGGACAGGGTTAGATTGGATAATTCATCACTGTCAGTTGAATAGCTAGTGAAAAAAGAATAGTTATTAGTTCACCAATGCCAACAGTGTAGTCAGTTTACCTCTAATGGGGAAACATGGATCTGTAGAAGTGTATGTTCCAACCTGTTCATCTCAAATTCTTCTTTGAGTGTAGAAGTATCTTGTATAACCTGGCGTTGAAACGTTTGTCAGGTGATTGTTTGTAAGGTGAAGTATATGCTTGTGCATGCTATGAAAACAACAGTTTGCATGCTTTCTATCATCTGGTCCAAAATGCTATCAACATTTGTCATATTCAGTATGGGATGGAAGAGAAAAGGGAAGATGTGGTCATTTGAAGGTTTCCATTAACCTGGCTTCAGGATATGCGGTCCCCACTCAACTCCTTGAGGGGGGGTCCTGGAGGTGATTTTTTTTTTTATTATTACAGTTAGGTTATTTTAACCTTTTCCATCGTATTCAGCATGTTCAAATTAGAGGAAAACAGT
>JBCAUA010000012.1:2446410-2456908 GCA_038406235.1 Peronia verruculata | reverse complement strand
GCCTTCGAAGTAAGCATTCAAAATGGCCGCTGTGAGAGAATCCGGAACGACGTCATTATAAACGCTCGTTTCTATTAAATTTCAACCTCCGTGGTCGTCTTTTTCGGGCTTCATGAACAATTTTATTAATTAATTATTAATATAAAGTGACTGGTGTGTAAAATTCGAAAGTTTTACACACTTTATCGTGACCCAAAGTCATCGTTCCTCAGGGAACGATATTCAAAGGCATTGATTGAATAGGGTTAATTACTCAGCAAGACATATATTTAAATTCATGATGGAAACTTTTCTTTAATTATTGGTATTTGAATGAACTAATATTTCAGGAAGCATTTGTATGAAAAAAACATCAGCTTTGCAAATTTTCATTTCTGTTTTCCTCCTGGACTTTCAATTCCTGCTACATTTTCCACTTTTCAACAGAATGATGAGCTGTCTTTGCGAACAATGGCACAACAAGCGATTGCCAATGCGGAACTGGAAAAAACAATGCCTTTATCTCATCCACCTGTTGAGTCTTCTAGTAAGTATGCAGTTATTGCTTATAAATCATATTATTTTTTCATTCCTTTGAAAGTTTTTTTTTTTTTTTTTTTACCCAGGTCATTTTACTCTGTGCATATGTGATTGGCATGTTTGATTCTTAATATGTCTCCCGGCCAGTTGAAATGAGATGCAAGTTGCTGGGCTAGAACTGAGAAATCGGGCATTGAATGTGATGAGGGGGTGTTGGACACCAAATTTCATTAAAATTGGGTTTTTGTGAGTCAGGTATGTAGATTTATGCGTTTGACCATTCATTTAAACTCATTTTTCTTGGAATTTCGGTCACTGCTGAAGGATTCCCCCTTGTCTCTTTAAATTGCAAATCTCTGACAAGAATGAAGTTAGCCCAGAACTTTTTTCACCACCTGAAAGAGTATGAAATAAGCCTTTACATGATACCGAAAAACCCAAATGGTGAAAAATCAACATGTCTTATTTTGACTGACTGCGAGACATATGTCCTTGGAAACTTGCTAGCATGTCTGCTTGTCGTGGAAATGACCACCATCTTGGATTTTGCCATGTTTTTCAAAATCTGTCTCCTCTGTTAGCCTACCACCCCACCAAATCATTTCAAGCTCTGGGTGACAGAAGGGAACTTGAGTTTTTTTGTTGTTGTTTTTTTTTCATATTTTTAAAAAAAATATTGATAGGTCTGTTCTTATGTCAGCTGGGTGAAAATTTGAAATAGTAAGAGAGATTTAGGTGGAAAAGCCTCTGTGTTTTCCTTTATTATGTCAAGGAAAATATGTACATGAAATGTGGTGAAACTATGTTAGTGAGTATTGGAGGATTTTGAGAAACAGGTTTGGAAAAAAAAAAAAAAAAGGTATTTCAAGTAACCCAAATCTATTGACTATAAAATAAACAGAAAAATATTTAATAAGCACAAAATACTACAATTTGAATTCAAAGTAACCATGGACCAAGAAATTCAAAGGTCATTCCTCTCTAATGCCTCCTGGGCAGCTGGTTCTTGGGTTTCTGATCTGGCCTTCGTGCCTGTATTTACTTTTTGATAAACTTTTTTTTTTTTTTTTTTGAGACATTTTCTTTCTTTTACTTCACTGAGTCTGAATGATTACGCTCCCAAACCAAAGTACAGTGATTTTTTTTTTTTTAAACAGTAGAAATGTTTTCAAGACCCATGTTGAATTCAGCATTTGCTGTTATCACAGCAGTGAGAGCAGAGTAAAAGATTCGCAGTACCATCTTTTCCCTCAAATTGATTGTGAATTTTTTTCTGAAACATATGGTGCCAAATGATTTAGCAAATGGAATGGGGTGTGCATGATAAGATAGAAACTGATAAACGTTCTAATCAGAAAGGGAATGTCCTGGCAGTGGTGCACCTGGCTGTAACACACAGATAGTCAGATGTTCATTAATGTTTTTTTTTGTCAATCAAAAGGGAAAGAAGTGTATTTTACTTTGAAAACATGATTCAACCCTATTTTGCAGAGGTGTTCATATTTGAAGATAACTGTTGTAACCCACATGGTCCATGAAATCTGATTGATTTATGATTTGCTTAACAAAACCTCCATTTCTCATCCATCTCAGTTCACTTGGTCATGCAGCTTATTGTTGCCTAACAGTCAGGGATGTCAAATTTCCTGCTTTAGTAGGATTTCCTACTTTTGGCAGTGACCAATTTCTCTATTAGCCCAAAATCCGGCATTATTTATCATTATCGCACTAGAGTTTTACGTGGTAAAGAATATACCAGTAACTTTTCCTACTTTTTCATGTAGACAGATTGACATTCCTGAACAATCCAGTTAGAATCTGGTTGAGGTCAAGTAAGATGAGCCTTTGATGTATTCTGTAAATTCTTCACTCTGTACAAAATGAGGTTCAAAGCAGCTTGTAAGTTTTCTAGATTATGCTGGTCATATTTCAGGTGTATTCAATAACTCTTCACAAGCACCATCTCAGCCCACCGCCCCCTCGTCGTCAGAACAGTCTTCAGTCAGTTTATCGGAACAGCAGTTAACGACACAGCTGCCCCAGCAACAACAGCAAATGCCTCAGGCTCCACAGACCAACACCATCCATTTAAATCCGTTGTTAGGAATGGCACCTCTTGGACCTGTCCAGCTGGCCAAAGAACAGATCTATCAGTCATCTATGGTGGACGCAGCTTACCACCACCTTCCACATCCGTCTGACTCAGAACGAATGAGGTTAGTACTTTATATTTGTGAACTACTACGTGTGCTGTCCTAATTCAGTGAAGCTATATTTTAGGTAATCTTTGAATGTTTGGGGGTCAGGTAATGAAATTTACAGAATGATAGTGGTATGAGAACAAGAAATCTTTTTTTTTTGTTTTGTTTTTGTTTTGTTTTTTTAATCAGGTAGCAAATTATGACTTAGCTTTTTATCCAACACATCCTTCTGAAATTTCACTTACAGGGACATTACTGTGGAAAAACATAATTCTTGAGGGGAAAAAAAATCACTCGCAGAAAACTATTGCACCAAAAAATCTGAAATACAAAAAACAGAACAGTGGAGTGTACAACTGCGTGCAAATTTTTATGGCACGCAGGTGACTCAATCATGTAAAAAAAAAAAAAAAAAGAAATCTGAAATGATGAACTAGATGAAACAACATCATAGAGCTGAGCTGTTGCTTTAATTAACGCCACAAAAGTTCCTCCATGTCCCAAAATATTGTTCCAGCCTAAAAAAAAAATCACAAAAACAGCAATCTTCAACTGAATTCAATTGAATTAAAAGTACCGGAAAGCATGAACTATCTGTTTTGATTTTTAAACGCATCGTGCGGGATTTCCAGTACTAGTGTGACTGAGTGGAAAAGGGGATGTGGGTGAGATGGAGTGCTTGAGGTGACTGTAGCAGTCTACCAATGGAGGTGACTCGCTGTGTCACGTAAAGGGTTGATATAACTGCCAAGCATCCTGGATTTCTATAATGGAACTCAGCGATGTCAAATTTCCTACTTTAGTTGGATTTTCAACTTTTTGTTTGTCAGTAATTTCTCTTTTGGCCCCGGATCGGGTATTTTTTATCTTTGACATTCTTCAGTTTATGTGTAGCTAAAGAATATGCCAGAAACTTTTCCTACATTTTTTTTATATAGACAGATTGACATCCCTGGCAACTGCTTGAGGGTACTCAAAGAAGTCTTTTTTTTTTTTTTTTTAAATCCATTGTGAGTCGGAAATTTGGTCAGTAAAATGATTTCATGTTGGAAAGAGTAGCAAAACAATGTGAGGCGAAGACAATCAATGGAAATGGTGAAGCAGAAATTGGACAAAGTACAACAGTGGTGTGGGGCCAGAATGCCAGATTGCCTGGATGACAGCTGTAGTAAAAAATATTTTTCTGGCACCCCTCCTGACTGAATGCGGGGGTCCACTCTTTCACTGATCTTACCACTTTGTGGCTTACATAATGCATTGGTATCTATATTACTGGAAGTCTGGCAAATACATGTTGCGACTTTCCCTGTTCACTGTTTGAACTTCAGGTATAAGAAGCTTGCTGTTGGATATTGCTTAAAATTGAGTTTAATTTTGATTTCTCGATAAATTGTTATAAAAATGAATGTAATGTTATCATATAACTGAACTAATTCCAAATATATATGACCTATTTGCCAAATAAAGACTGTTGAAATCGACTGAGAATTTCCATTGGTTGGTGTCACATTAAACAGACTACATCTTCGAAACTGCAATGAATTTCCAATTGCTCAAAATTTTACCAAATATGGCCTCGCTGAAGTAACCTTTTTTTTTTTTCCAGTATATTTCTTATTAAACGGAAAATAATAATGATGACAGTTTTCTACTTTGTCAATCCAAGATCACTGTCATACAATATTTTGTCAGGAAATCAAGATTCGCAGCAAAGAGTCATTGACCTTAGCGTGTCAGCACTTTTTCCACCACTTTAAAACTCCCATACAATCAAATGATATTTGTCAAATAGGGGGAAAAAATGTAGGTTAATTACTTGAATAAAAAGAGATTATATATTCATCGCATATTCATCATTTTCAATTTGCCATGAATTTGACAGGAAAACGTGTGTAAGTTAAACATTTTTTATGTGCATAGCATGTTATTCATGTCTGCTTTTTGGTAAATTTTACTGAAGTATTGACAAAATTAGTAGTGTGCTCGTGATCTCGGAAAAACAAATTTAAGAGTGCAGCTGTTGATGATATACATCAAGAAAACCAGTAAATCTGTGCTTGAAGATTATGATTATGGTGATGGCACTGCTTAGAGCATGTGGTCCTAGGTCCCTGTGAAAACTTACGAGCAAAAAGGTCTAAATTTTTAAAATTGTTTTCTTTTATGTGTCATACATAACCAGGCGCCACCCCCAATCGACCTGATAAAAAGAGAGGGAATGGGGACAGAATTTTTTTTTTTTTGTGAAAACAACTTGATGTCCCTGGGTTATGAACTGTGGTTTTATTGTCAGTGAGTGAAGCTTTCATTTTTTTAAAACAATTTTTTTCTTTACAGACACTTCTTGCCTCGCAATCCATGTCCAACACCAACGTACTACCCGTCGGCGTCATTTCCTCATGCAGATACTGTTGAGTTTTATCAGCGGTGTGGCACAGAAACGCTTTTCTTCATATTTTACTATATGGAGGTAAGTTGCTCTCACAGTCATAGATAGTGCTCAAGAATTGAACTGGTGGTCATTCAAGCTGACAGGGAATCCATGCTTGTGAACAAGCATGGAGATTTGTATTTGAAAGAGGACAGCACTTTATTTAGTGCATTTGTTTTGAACAAGTGTCTTTCCAAAATGTAATTTTTTATCAAACCTTCATCCAACTTAATTATTCACAGACAGTCAAATATTTATAGCAAAATTCAAACTTCCTCGGCTTTTGTAAGTGTTTGCGGATTCTACTGTAGATAAACAACATACATGAACTTGTGCAAAACATGGTTTATAAGGACTTCCCTGAGAAGAACCAAGAACCATGTCTTGAGAATTTGAAAAAAACCTGGGCACAAAAATGATCATCAACTTTTGCAGAGCTACTCAGAATAGAATTTGGGTATCAATTTTTTATTTCATATTCCATTTCATTCAATTATTGGCTTTGAGATTTTATATTATTTATAGTGATGTATAATTAATTCCCATGTATAGAAGAAAGTGATGGTGATGACGAGGAAATTAGATTTGTTCAATACATCATACAGTGATTTACACTTAAGAGCCAGGGTCTGCCTAAGAGCTCATCTCAACTGCAAAACAGAATTTTTTCTCCTTTTATTTATCAGTTAAAAGAGTGCGATGCCAAGCCAGACACGAGAGCATTTATGGTATTTTACATCACATTGTCCAGGTGTGAGAAATTCACGGCACTAGATGTGCAGCAAAATGGGGGGGGGGGGATATGTCGAGCGGAAACGATGAGGGAGATGTGTAACTACACCACATGTGGACTAGCCTGTAACAACCATTTCTTTGTGTGCCAACATATGGAACAGCGCCTATGATTGGTTCCGTACACACAGTTCTAAGTTTAGTGCCGTGACTTTTTTTTTTTTCTCCTTCCGTTTCAATCCATCTGGCTAATTTAAGCCTTCGAGTCAATTATGCGATTATCGCTAGCCATATCATGGTGCCATTCAGTAGTAGTACCATTGTGTGGAAACTCACCCATCCTTGGAAAGAAGCTCGGCAATACTGATGAAATTATTGAGAAAGATTAAGAACCATTAGATCTAATTACAACCCACACATGTAATTTATGGTCTGTATGTCTTCCAGCCTCCTGGTGGAGGTTATCTCGAGACATGTTATGGAGGAAGAATGGGGGGGGGGGGGGGTTCATGCATAAGTGTATTTTTTTACAACTACCAGACTTTAGTTGTGATTACCTCCCTTAGACTGGTATTTCCAGCTTTCTAAATACAGCCAATCCGGAGGCACTAAAGAGAATAACAACTGATGAATCAAATTTTTATATTTCCATTATTATTATTATTATTTTTTTTTTTTTTTTCTATTCACTAAAGTTATATTTTCATTTCAGGGAACAAAAGCTCAATACTTGGCAGCAAAAGCATTGAAGAAACAGTCCTGGCGGTTTCATACAAAATACATGATGTGGTTTCAGAGACATGAAGAGCCAAAGCAAATCACGGAAGAGTTTGAGCAGGTGCTCAGTTAGCTGTCATTTTGTTTCATCATTGAGAATTTAGGAGTATTCTTTGCCAACACAAGGAAAAGTAATTTGGCTTAGGGAGGTTAGATGAAAGCAATACTTTGGAAAGAATTGGTTGGTAATTGAATAAAAACAAAAAAGAAAAAAACAAAGCTCTCCCTTTTACTTCAACTTTCAGTTTGTTTGTTCCAGTTCAATGCTCTTGAGATGACAAAGCCTCTCATTATTTTCAGAACTGTTGCAAACACTGAAGTATTCACTTTGAATGTGATAATAACTATTACTCCATCATGTTATATTGATATGTAAGCGTATTTAAATATTCTGACTGTAAGTTGGATTTTGCTAGGCATTATAAATACTAAAGCGACCTGGGTTGGAAAATGTAACAGATTTTGAAAGTTAATTCTATCCTGTCACTATAAATTCTCTTGTAGCATTATTCTTAGGCCATCAATCAAACCAGTATTAAGAAAAAAAAGATCGGCTCTGTATAATGAGCCCATCTTATAAGTTTTAACTGTTACATGCAATACTATGCATGGTGTTCACCATAGATTGTTTTTCTCAACAGGGCACATACATCTACTTTGACTATGAGAAATGGGGCCAAAAGAAGAAAGAGGGTTTTACATTTGAGTATAGGTATTTGGAAGATAGAGACTTGAACTAGTTGATGTACCAGTCTGTTGAGTCCATGAACTCTGTCCATCGCTTTCGTCTCACACCAGAGCTTGTGATATGCTAGGCTTGTTGGTCAACAAACCAGCTGCTACCAGGCAAGCATGACTAGTTCCCACGTGACAGCTACCTTGAGAAAAGCATTCAGCGTTGCAGCTGATCTAGATCTCGAAAAATGTTTGCAAGGCTACCCCCCCCCACACACAACTCACTCACCTACATAATCATGTCATGCAAGGCATCGAGGAATTCACATTGACAACAGCCATGCTGTTCCTTCTGCAGTTTTAATGGGGCCGTCCAAGAACAAATATTTCACACGCATATGTACATAACTTAAAGTAAATCAGCATTGGATAGGACACACTGTTCACTATCCACAACCAGGAGTTAAATTATGGACGTCACAGACGGTGTATCTGGAGAATGGCTTCTGACCTGACTGTTGGATCAGATGTATAAATGGATTCCTGTGATTGAAAATGATCCTGTGGCAGGGAACAAGGTTCTGATTGCAATATTTCTCCTTCAAGGGCCAGGCACCTCTTGTGTAAGTCTCTACCTTGCGGGGGTGATGTATTTTAGCAAGACTTGTCCTTTGCAGGCTGTGCAATCTTATTCTGAAAATAACTGTGATTTGCCATAATTTCAACTCCACTGATCTGTAGGTCACTTTGTTCCATATTGTTACAAGAGTGAGGGACTTACTAGTTGCACATTTTGTAGGTTGCGCCTTACATTTCATTAGTTGTACCATTCACTTTTTGCAACAATTCTTAGCAGTGCAATGTTTTTAAAAGATTCATGTGTCAGTCTTTTGGCTTATAGAAAGTGCACTGATTCTATCAAACTTGTTTCTGTTGATCAGGTCAGGCACTTAGAGACAGAAACAAAAAATTTTCAGTTACGGGGAAAATTAATGGGTTTTAAATGTAAAACTAGCTGCCCAGATTTCTCTTTCCCCCCCCCCCTTGTTTTGTTTTTCTAAATGCATTTTTCATGAGATTATCATTTATGACCAAGAAAACCTGACTAAATCCTACGTTATATTTGTCAACATGTGAACCCCCGAAGTTAATTCCATTTTGGGTGACAATTACCATCAGTGCTGCTGTTATAAATTAATCCAATTTCTCACTGGCGAAGGAACAGAAATATATGGCTACCCTTTTTTTTTTTTGTAGCAGGCATACAGGAAATTCTTACAGGCAGAGGTAACTTGTTTCCTTTTGGTTTTATTGTTAACATGTTAAATGTTATCTGTTAAATTTGCCCAATGGAAAATTCACTAGTTACAAGTGTCATTGGATGAGATTAGCATTGCATGATTATTTACTCCAGAGTTGGGTAATCATCTTATGGATCTGCTGTGTAAAATCTATACCAAAATCAGTCACTGGTTTTTCATGAGATTTATTATGCAGGCTTCCATCGTTGTCATGATAGCTCATCATTGTTTTCTTCCCCGTTCCCTCACCCTGACTTCAAGCTTTCAGAACATAAGTTACAGTATTTGAGCACCTCAAATTATTGGCTCAGTCTTCAATGAATTTGGGAATTTGTGTCCAGTAGGATCTCAGATGTTCAAACCATTTCTCTTGTTATCGTAACTCATTTGCTTAATCTCTTCCTACACAAAATTCATCACAAGTTTATCATCCAAGTCACACATTGTCATTTTATCCCATGTCACATATCTGCAGGATGGCCAGTCAGCATCATCCATGGTTCATGGGTTATGTTGGAAAGTCATTACTCCCGGGGGAGGTCTGTTGTGTGCAGCTGTATGCCTGGCAGTGGTCATGTGTGTGTGTGTATGCTGTGATGTGCAGTGTGTAGCGGGAGGGTTTGCTGGTAGAAATGTTGGTTGGTTGGTTGGCTGTTTGCTTGCTTGCATGGTGCATTGGCACCAGCAGGTTCAGTGATTTTGTACAAGGACGACAGTTACTGTACATAGAGGCATGGGAGAGTATCACCTCCATTCTGTTCCCTTTTGTTGGATGTGCTACCCTTCGATTGTCAAATGAATCTTATCACAGCTCATTCTCCGCTCATTTAAAAGTAGCTAATTCTTATATTTCTATCATTTCACTTCAAATTGCAAGTATTTTCTTGTAGATGTAGAGCAAATAAGACTATTATTTTACTTTTTAACCAAATTTATGAGGATTTGTTCTGCGGCAGGTCCCAGCGCAAGTTCTTAGTTATATTGTTTTTCCATCCATCATTTGTTTCACATCATCCATTTGAGGTCTCTTTTTTTTTTTTCATGAATAGACTTTTCAGAAGTGATGTAATCAGTTGTCAGTAGATTGGCAACACACTCGTACAGCAGTGAACAGAATGCAGGGGGTACTGATGAGTGAAAGCGGTTTGAGAAGGGAAAACATAGTGTGTGTTTCTATTGCGAGCTCTGTTGTGATATGAGGGAGAGCTGTTTTTGCCAGGGAGAGAGGGTATGGATAAGTTTTGGTGCACATACAGCTAAATGTCTTTATTTTTGTACCGCTTGTCCATTGATCCAGCACACATTGGCTGAGTGTTGAGGTTCTTTTTTTCATTCTGTATATAAGGTGATCTCATTGACTTATCCAGTGTGTGCTGGCTGATGCTGGCAAGGTGCAAGAAAAAATGTTTTAAAAATACAAAAAAAAATGATAAAAATAAATGATGAAAAAATGCCTACATTACAAATGATACATAACCTGTGTTCTTGTTATTTTTGCATTGTGTGTTTGAAATGAATGAAATACTTCACTATCAGATCATTTGAGCGTGCTCTGTGAAACAAAATGACTTGATCCAATCAATATCAACATTCCTTAATACTTTGCTAATTTTGGTACAGTGGTCTCCGCCCAAGAACCCTCTGCCTAAGAGTCCGGTCCGCCTAAGAACCCGCATCTGCTGCAAAAGGGAATTTTCCCTGTATAACATCCCTGTAACTTAGAACCCGCTATGGGCGCTCCCAAATAAAAAAAATCTGTCCAAGAGCAGGTTGATGTTGTTGTTGTTTTAAGCCTTTCAATCCTAAGAGACAGGATTATCTCGGCTTGTAGAAGTTGCCAATTTTGCTGAGAAATTTTGTGG
>JBCAUA010000012.1:2433099-2446310 GCA_038406235.1 Peronia verruculata | reverse complement strand
CGTACTTTTAAAAGAAAACAGAAACCCAAAATCGAACATTTTGAGCAAAAACCCAATTTCAGGACCCGCCCCCCCCCTTAAATACGTAAGTACATGCGTGTTCTTGAAAACTCATAACCTGATTATCTCAATAAGTTTCCCACACACGTTTTGTGTGTTCTCTTTATGTTGTTGAACTCAACGCGTATTTGTGAAATACACGATACATTATTATGAAAGAGAGAGAGACAATTTGGAGAGAGATGTTAAAAGAAAAAAAAAAAAATGCTGCCTGTTCCTAATTTTTCTGTGAGCTCACGTTTGTTAAAGCAGATGAACGAACACGACAAAAGAAAGATCACATTGGTATGCTATGTTACATTGAGAAATAGAAAAAGAAAGGATAATGAATTATCTTTTTAATAAGAGACAAAGAAAAGAGCACATTGCTGCTGATGGACAGAAATAATAAAAAATATGGCAAAATGGAAAATATGTTAGTGGACGGACAGGGAGAATTAAGGGAAAAGATTAGGAAAACGGGGCAGAAGAAAAAAATATTTTAAAACAGAACGAAACAAAAGATTTTGAGGCACAGCTATTTATGATTTTGTAGATTCATAAAAACGCAGCCGTTCCTTGAAAGGATGACTGAGTAAGTGAAAAATGACAAATAACTAAGCAAAATGCAAATGAGTAACGTCGTAAGAGAAAGGTACTGGCGGAATATGAAAATTTAATGAGATTAGTTGCAGTATGTTTTGTTTTTTTCTCTGTGTTGGGGTTTAACGGCACATCAGCACGATAACGGCTAAATTGTGCCCTAACACAGTGGGTACATTTACACGATAATAACAGACAGTAGTTTATGAGTTATACCAGACAGTAGTTTATGAGTTATAAGAGGATGTCAAAATGTGTATATAAATTCGGGTTATGTAAGTAAATTGCAGTTTTCCTGGGAAGCAAAACTTTAATGGAACATAATGGAAAATAATATAGAAATTCCAGAAGAATAAACATAACAGTAGTAATGACAATGATGAATAGCTGAATTCAGGAAATAATCAATTTTTGAGGAAAATTAGTTATAGGAAGTATATATTTAAGGGACAGGGGAGGGCGAGGGGGAAAGAAGAGGAAGATAGAGAAAAAAAATGTAGTCCTCTATAATTGTATAAACCTATTCAAACACTATTATGTACATGCACCTAGGACCGAATCATAGATATGTGAAAAAGTGGACAAAATAAGCAAAGAACAAACTACTGTATAAGAAGAGGGGAAAATGATGGAACAAGGGACCATTATCTTTCATTAGGAAAAGGGTCATTTAGTTTCTTTGCACAAATTAAAAACTGGCAGCCGCCCCTTTGTATTCGCTGGCAAGGCCGTGCAGTTTCGATAAACTGATAAGGCTGGCTGCTCTGATGAATTCCCATACCAGGACGATTTCTCTCTCTTTTTTGTTTGTTTGTTTGTTTGTTTGTTTGATTGTTTGTTTTTAAGTACATTGTTGTAGATCAGCAGCAATGTTCTTCTGCGTGTGTGTATTTTTTAAAGTGCATTATTATTGATAAGTAGAAATGGTCTTGATTCGGCACAATTGTTAAAAAGATTCAGTTTTCTACACTCTGGTTTAGCGCTGTAAAACTGTTCGACTATCAACTCACGTTCTACCATTTGGCTCAGCTCATTTCTGCACTTAAGGCTTCTCTGGTACAAAAAGATTAGAGGATACAACTGATTCAACTGGAAGACATCAGTGAACGTCGAGTCCTGATCGACCATCTTTTTTAATAAAAAAAAATATATATATATATAATTGGTTTTAAATTCTCTGTCTGTCTTCATAGCTTCCTTCTCCTCACACTTGTTCTTTGTGCTTGTCTATCTATCTTTCTGCTTATTAAGAAAAATTAAATAGAAAACTAGATATAACTGTGGCATAAGTTATAAAGAAAGGATACATAGTGAATGCAAATGTAACAAAGAGATGATTCAGATAGACAATGTGATATGATACGACATACTTAGAGATTGTTAAATACAATTTGCTCCACAGATATTCTTTCATGTCATCTCACGCGGTCAGTGTGTCTGTTTGTCTGTCTGTCTGTCTGTCTTTCTGTCTGTCTGTCTGTCTGTCTGTCTCTCTCTCTCTCTCTCTCTCGCCTTTAAAGGATTAGTATAATTGTCGGTATCGTTCCTACCTAAATGTCACGTCACGAGAGTATCGATTTCGCACTTAACTCTCCGGTGACATTACGGGCCGGGGGTAAATTAATGACGCAATAGAGTGTATGCGTGGAAGACAAACGAATGACGGGTCCGGAGAAAGATTCCATCTATTGCAATAGGAGACGGGTTCTATTTGTACGCCTGGTTCAGGTCGGCAATGTCACAGCAACTAAATGGAACTCGTTAGGGGAAATTAATCGGTTAATATGTTTGCTTTATAGTGATATATGAGGTCCATTCATTTTGAGAAAATTACCCTTTACTTTTCTCTTCTTCATGTTGGGAATTGGCTGGAGTGTACTCCACATGCATAAATTTCATTTAGGAGAAAGCTTATCCCTATTAAATTCTCATATTCATAGTCTATTTTCATTATGGGCAGTATTATTTAAACTTGAAAATGGTCTCATAATTTAAACCGCAGAGCACTCTGAACAGTTTTGAATAGTTTGAAAGGCTTAGAATGATTTATTGTCTAGGTAGCATAGGACTTTCAATACGATTGCTGTGTGAGAGAGACTAGAATGGAGAAAAATCCATTTATTTATATATACCTTTTTTCATTCAATTCAAGGACAAGTCACTTAAAAACTCTGTCTCTGAAAATCAAGAAGATTCTTTAACTCTTACTTTCGATGTGATCTCAAAATCGCCGTCCTTTACACTGCTGATTTTTTTTTTTTTCAGATTAGGTCTTTACTTTGGTAAAAAAAATTTTTTTTTTAAATAGCCAGTATAGAGCGAAGTATTTTGTACTGCCAAATGATCTAATCCTCTGAAGCAGTAAGGCTGTTTGGCTCTCAAAAGCTAACACTGAAGTTATCACAGGGCAGACAGTGGTGAGGACTGGACTCACATGGGTTATGGAAGTAAAAGAATCAATTAAGTCGTTTGATGTCCGGTGAACCACATAACATCTAACATTTGATTCTTAATTGCTTCCGTATTACGCCAACGGCTTACTGAAAAGGAAGACAGGCTGGATTAATCAGGAGTGGTTTAATTCTTCTATTCATTGTGTCACGTCTTTCCTCGGTACAGTGTCCTAGCATTGATTAGAATGGAGAAACTAATTAAATGCCGAAATGTCGAAGTAAGGTAGACTTTGTGGTCAAAGCTCGATGGCAAATTCGATGTCAGTGAGTAGAAATATATAAGAGAACTCGAAATCCGAATACGAATTGAGGTCTTACATGCTCTGAATCTTACAACATAACAGCAGGCAGCTGAATATTCCAAGAGCTACATATACTGAGCAAAATATCGATGACTCCTGATAAGATCAATGCCAGGAACAATAAGTATTGAGCAATGTCGCAGACAGACGCGTGAAAAATGCAACGTAGAAGACACGATTTAAGTTATTGTTATCAAAAGAACATAACAGAATAAAGCGTCAAGGTGAAAGAAAATCAAAAGTATTTATGTGACACAGACGAAATAGTCGATGAAATAGTCGGTGGTGAAACCGTCATATTATTTTTTGGTACGTCTTTTTTTTTTTTTTATGATAACTGAGATTCCTTGGTGTTCAGAATAGGTGAGCATGAGGGTGGAGGGTTGAGTGAAAAATAGCTTACTCCCCCCCCCCCCCTTTCCCATACACACACACACTTAACATCCTTTGGGACCTTTTGACGTTTTATGAAACCCAATGCGAGGCCATGTTCATCAGTGGCAAGACGAATATACTTGTATCAGCAAAAGCCTGGGATTGTAAGATAGAAAACATGATATTTGAATAATTTTTACTCACATTGGCTGACGAATGTGAAGGCTACAATATAACTCGTCAATAATATATAATTTAAAATCTGTTGTTTTCTTACTCTGTTTGATAATTTGGTGTTTAGTTGAGTCTATTAGATATTCGTGAACATGCAGGCAGCTGGATGGATTATCCGGAACGAGGATTGATGAGAGACACAAAGAAAATTTTATATAGCGGGGGGAATATCAGAGGGTTGAGGGGGGGGGGGGGAGAGATAAAGAGAGAATAAAAGACAGAATATGAACTGAAGATGAACGTGAAAGAAAAAAAAAATGAGAAAAGTGGGAGCAAAAGAGAGAAAAAAAGGGGTGGGGTGGGGAGGGAGGGGGGTGGGACAGGAGCTGAGACAAAGGCATATTTGTATACCTCAAAACTACAAGATAACATCAAAGAAATAGCATATCTCTATAGTTTTATCACTAGCTGTGGGACACTGGGCGGCGTCGCTGAGAAGCTCCCGCGCGCACAATCCAAAAGAAATGGGAGTGAAATAGAATCTACAAGACTCACAGACGAGGACATTAGTGCCATTGATGGTTACAAATTTGGAATTATCCCATCTTTATCACCCGCCAACTTCCTCTGTTCTTTTCCTTCTATTTCCTTGTTCCTCTGCCTCCCTCCTCCATTTCTCCACTCTGCTATGGCCGCCTATGGCGAGTCTGGAGAATTAAAAAAGAAAATGGCCATCTGGCCTTTTTCCCCTCTTCTTATTGTCGCTCTTCCGCTGCCGGAAATGGACGGGAAAAAGGGGACAGAACCGCATTGTGGGTGGAGCCCCTATCTGTGATTTATAACAAAATCCAACAAAATGAGAAAAAGAATGGCTTGACATGCCGAAAGCGGGGTGGGCCGGGGGAGCAGAGAAGGCGGAAAGAGGAAAGGGAGGGAGAAAGGGAGAGGAGAGGAGGAGGAAGGGGGGGGGCAGACAAAAGAGAAGAGGAAGAACTCATTCGATTCGGTCCTAGGAGAGAGAAACCAGTAGTTGTAGTGGGAAGTGGCCGCACACACTCGTCCAGTTAGTCTCATCGTTATGAAGTGAATGGCTTTCCCAAGGACCGTGGCGATTCTCCCTGAGGAGTATAGTCGAATCGCATCTGAACCTGTGGTCACAATGAAATAGTAGGTTGGCTGACGAGTGACAGGATAGAGAGAAGAGTGGGAAAGTGAGAGAGAGTGTGTGAAAGAGAGGAGGGACAAAGGTGAATCAATTCATGGGGATGCGAGTAAACAGGTGTTGTTTTTTTATTGGCTTGTCAGCGCTACTATTCATCTGCTGCACGCGCCTAATCGCTGCCGGATAGTCATGGGGGAGGATATAACACCGGAAGTGACCTACCTAGACAGGTAATCATGTCATTTCAATATCATTTCACATGTCTCAAAACCTGAATGAATGATCTCTGTCTATTTTTCCTCCCCGTGTCATAAATTCCGTGTATACATACTACATATATACATTTTCTTACAGTTTACTTTAAAAAACAAACAAACAAACTGAAGAGATGTATTGTAATACAAATTATATCGGATCGTTATTATGCAGCAAAATAATGTTATTCATCTTTAACCATTGCAGTCTGAGCAAGTTATCTTGAAAATACTTTATTTTGAGACTGTGAAATCTAATTAGAGGGGTTGAATACATAATTGCTGTTATAGTTTGTTTTTATTCATAAACAACATTACTTCATCACGTGGGTAAGAGAATGCAAAACAATGGACAAGAAAATGAAAAATTCGGCAAATATTATTTAATTTTTCAAAAGTCTAATTCTATGTTATCATGACAGGCAAATAGAATTTTCGTAACTGTCCAAAACATCAGACAGACAACACAGCAATTGCTCTAAAAATACAAAAAGGCAAGCATGTCTAACTTTTATAATCTTATATAATATCCTCATTTCTCAACATTTCTGATAACAGCAATGATATGATAGTGCTGTTGTTTGCATAATTTTGATTTGTCCATCTAAACTTTTACCTAAATGAACGCGACGCAAGTAAATAAATATTGTCTAGGTCATCCCGGCATTTTTATATTTTTTTTTATCGCCATTTTTAAAATATATATTAGTGGGGAAAATGTGTAAATAATAACATTAACTTCATGTTTACTTTGAGAATGTATTTGTAGAAGGTAAATTTGTACAGTTTTGGGTGTTACGTCACATATCATTCCCATTACATTATTTGTCTCTTGGCCAGTTTGAACGATTTCTTAGTCACTGGACTTAAGACATAGCTACTGCAATCTGAATGTGACGTAGTGATATCGATGTTACTATATTGTTGTGGGATGTTGTGAGATGAATTTCACATAGATTTTGTATGCTAAATGTTGTTAATTTTTGCCAGTTCTTTCTCCTGATTATAACTGTCCATGAGGGATATGTGAATTTTCAACGTTTCTCGCTACAGTCAAACTGGCTCAAAATTCTGTTCATCCCACAAAAATGTATGAACATTTTACGTGATAGTTATAATTCAGATTGAAGGAAAATCGACATGCTATCCAATTTGACTGGCTGTGAGCCAGCTTTTATTCTGACACAATTAAACAGGGAGTATGAAAATATGGTAAGGAAAAAGTATGCTAATTTATGCCGATTTTTTCTCCTGATTTTACTGGATGATGAGGAGTCTCTTAAGTTTGCAATATCCCCGGCTCAAAACTCTGTTCACCCCATGAAAGTGTATAAATTTAGAAGGCATTTTTTTTTGGGGGGGGGGGGGTGTGATTATTTCAAGTCAGTTTCGTGGGAAATCGAAATATAAGATCCATTTTGACTGAAAAAAGGCATTAATTTATTCTGACACAAATAACAGGGGTATAAAAATGTCGTGAGGAAACATCGAGATGAGATTTCAGATAGCACCAGGTTGTAGTGAAATTAAAATATATATTTTGAAATGTATCTATTTTTTACTCACATCCATTGTTCCAAAAGAAAAGTGGAAGCTGCAACTCATACAAGCTACTGATATGAACTTCTTTATTTCTACAACCATATTTGACGTCAGAGTGATCTTCTCAATTTTCTGTCCAGCTGAATTTGCCCCGAAGTTTTGTTCATTTTTCTACCAGACCAAATTTTGAAGATTTTTTAGTTCCTCATAGTTTCTTCTGTTAGCATTATCAGTCCAAACACAACAAGTCTGAATTTCCGCTTTGTACTTGTTATTTTTTACCTTGTTCGTGATAATGAACAGCTGCTGGCCACAATAACCAGAAGAGAGAGAGAGAGAGAGAGAGAAAGAAAGAAAGAGCAAAAACACATTGATCTCATATTTTGTAAAGGCAGAACAATTGTATCTTTGCCTTTGCATGTGGCTTAGCCTATAACAGGGCCAGAGACAAGGAAAATATTAAAAACAACTAAGACATAATGATGTATTTCTTAGATAGTCTGATACGAACCATTTACATCAGTCCCTCTAGTCAATCAGTTTTAAGAGTATCGACCCACAGCCGCTAGCTCAACCATAAATTAACTCAATACAATTTGCCCTACTCAAACCGACAGATTTACCCTTGCCCCACCTTCCCTTTCCCAAAATCTACTCTCCAGAACATCAGTTCATTGAGAAGTGGTAGTACAGAATTGGGAATGTATCTACACATTGAGTCTGGCTCATTGTAGCTTGCATGATCTGCCGACATTGGCACCGTCACAAGCCAGACAGCGCAATTCAGCTGGTTAGTCCTGACTTTAAAAGGAGAGCTACCAAGACGAAATGGGGAATGTCAATCTGGCATTACATCGCTGTACAGCCCTGTTTCTTTGTTACTTCCACATTCCCTTTTCCCTTAAAAAACCACATACGCACAACAAACACATACACACACAGACACACAAGCAAACAAGCAAGCGCACATACAACAAAGCAAAATATGACATCAGATGTAATAAAAAGTAAAAAAGGGCGGACAAAAGAGTGGGGGGGTTGAGTATAATCTTTTCCAATCACTGAGATATTCGTTGTCCAGTTTCTTCCTTAGAATCATAACTGGTTGTAAACATTAAGAAGTATATAAATATTGGTGTGGTTCTCTGTGTAAACTAAAAGCATAAACATCTTTTAAACTGATCAACATTTGCATTTCTTTGCATAGCTCTTTCTCAGCACTTGAGGACGGCTATGTTGAAGTCGGTTTGTTTACGATATACCGGCATTTGCAATGGTTAGTTTGACTTAGACATATTTCTCAGACATGAGTCGGGTCTAGCGTGTTGCTGGTTGTAGAATAGTGATAAGCTCAATACAAGATGTTGCTCCTGAGACGCTAGTGGATATGAAAGACCATTGTTATTTCTGAATGCCAGTTGTTTGTTTGTTTGTCTTTTCACATGTCAAGGTGACATGTATTATTCAGAAACTTCTTTTTCAGAATTACGTGATTCAAAGACTCTGGTGATGTGGAAATTTAGCTAAAAATTCAGAAATTGCATACAAAAGTGTCTATACTGTCTCAAATCTCGAAGGTGTTCATGACTCTAGAACACAGTCCAGGCAACATTCTCCTGGTTTCTAGTGTCAGAATGGCATGAGCTTTTGAAAAACTCTATTTTAGCATTAGATGAACCGAAATCCCTGGTGATTTGGAAACCCTTGTTGAATACTTTTGATAAAAATTATTCTCAAATCTCAAAGGTCTTCTTGGACTCTAAAACAGCGGTCCGAGCAACTGTTCATGTTTACAAGTCCTTCTGATCATTGTTGTTGTTGTTGTTGTTGTTTATTTTTACTCTGTAGCAGTGTGTGCTGTTATTGTTATTGTTGCCGTTTAGATGTTAATTCTGAACATTTATATTCGTTCAGAATTTCTGTGCTACATGGTTAAAGGTTACAAACATGTATAAGCTAAATTTGTGAAGAATGTACTTGTTCTTATTTGAAATTTTCAGTTGTTTATGCTTCTCTTTGTTTCACAATACCCTACCTGGTAAAATGATCCCTTCGATCGTTTTATTTTCGAACCTTTTTTTTTTTTGTTGTTGTTGTTGTTGTTACATTGCGTGATACTCTTCTACATCTGAAGGCCTGTGGCGTTGATGGGAAGGGAGAGTCAGAATAACATGAAACAAAGTAATTATAAGGTAGTGTATATCATAACTGATTGATTTCTTGAGCACTATCGTTTTCCAGTTATGAACAAAGTGCTTGTACAGTAGTTATCTTACACATTCACTAATGAAAATGGTTTCTCATAATGTATTGTGTGCGAGTTGTATCCTTTTTCCATCTGATTTGCTGAGTGAGTGTGGCCATGTACAGTGTCTCATTTCGTAACTCAGAAGGACTTTCGTATCTTCAGCAGCATCTTTCATGCTACAATAGCCGTTCAATGAGGCATTGCTACAGTTATTATCATTATTGCGGTCTATGCACGCTAACGTAGGTGCTATGTAACATACCGTCGCTGAAATCACTATTATTATTACCAATGAAATTAATGCTTTTGAGAAAGCCACATTACTTTGTGGGCTTGCATTGTAAAGATGGAAACAAGTCACATGTGTTCTATTTGTTGAAGTACGCTCAGCAGAAAATACTGAAAAATTTAGAGCAATATAATTCTTTGGTCCCTCTCATTTATTTAACACAATTTTGTCTTGAGCATAATAGAAATAATATTTAAAAAAGGGTAGTTGTTGTTGTTGTTGTTGTTATTTTTACACTGCTGGCCTGATAGCTATTGATCATTTCATGTAATACGACTGAGAAACAAAAGGGGGGGGGGGGACACTCCTGCCACGCCCGTAAATTCTGTAATTCCCATCTCTGTTGCCACCATTATCCACGCTATTGATACTCTATCCGTAATGCAATAACTATCGCTATTGCTTTTACTACTATTATTACTACAATTACTATCACCATTGAATTACTACACCTTTTATTAACCCGTTGAACCCTACAGCCCGTACATCGGGCAGATTTTTCGGTGTCAAATTCCCCACAGCCGTAAGACCGGGCTGACACACTTACTGCAGTCCTACACATCCACCACAGTTATAAAAAATCTAATAGGTCGCTTTGGGGCAAAGACATTTAGGACTACGGTGTTTACAAATGTTAGCGCACATGATCGTGTTTGAGGCTTGTGTTTACAAAAGATATTGAACATGAAACGGGAAATGCGCGTTTGAGGCCCAAAGACCAGGGACAGCTGTTTTTCAGGCATTGGTGATCAGGGTTCAAAGGGTTAAATTACTCTTACTTTTATTACTGCTACAGCTACAACTAGGACTATGACCATCACTACAGTTACTACTACAAAACGATGACAACAACTATGAGTGCTAAAATACTATTACCAGCACAAGAACAAAACCTCATGTATTACGCACACAGTTGTCACAGCCACTAACTCCACTGCTGTTATCTGTATATCGTCAGCTCAGTTCTTTGTTGTCCTATCTCCATTTTGGGCAATTTGGAGATATATATGTCATGTGAAAAAAGGGATAGTAAATCTACCATAATATACTGTAGTCATTTCATCGATCACTTGCCCAAACAGGTATATCTTGAAAATCATTTTGTCCTGTCTCATCAATTTTCTCAAAATGGGAAAAATGGAGATAGAGCAACAGAGAACTGATATGCTACTCTGTGTATTATCACCATAACTACCGCTTCCTATTTATATATATATATATATATATATATGTGTGTGTGTGTGTGTCTGTGTGTGTGTGTATTCTTTCGCACTAACGAGGAAATAACTAGGTGCAAAAGATTGAAACTTGTCTATTATTTTTATTTTCAAATTCATGCTTTTTTTTTTTTTTTCAAATGGAAATATCAGTAGATGAATGTTTGGCAGTCTTTGGTGTCTTTCAAAATATTGCAGTAATATGATGATAATGAGGATGATGATGATAATCATGATGATGATGGTGATTTTATATGTTTTCATTATTGTTCTGACGAAGAGCCAAGCGGGCTCGAAAATTTGGAAGAGATCTGATCATCACAATCAAGTTGTTTATAGATTTCTATGTTATTCGTTTTTTGTTTTTTTTTAATTGTTTTGCTAGCTACCGGTCTGACAGTTCTATTGTATTTTTATAAAATGATGATGATGATGATGACTTTGTTGCCCTGGAGAAGAGTCAATTTGACTTGAAAATTTGGCATTCACCTTTATCATCAAGATGAAGCTGTTTATTTATGTTATTTGCTTTTTTTTTTATTGTTTAATTAGTTGTCGGTTAGACAGTCTTTTTCTATTTTATAAAATAATGATGATGATGATGACATCATGATAATTATGATCATGATGGCGACAATGATAATTATGTTGGAGATGAACCAAAAATATCCGGTAATTTAACATTAGTTTAGTCAGTTGTTTTTTTTTTTTTAATATTAAGTTCTACATACTCTTTTGGTGTATTTGGTTAATTGCAGGTAAATAGTCTGTATTTCTGTTTTATGATGATGATCACTACATAATTAAATGAGAATAGTTTGATAAACTGAATGACATGACCATAATGATGCTGACAACAAAAGGTATTAGTGGATGGTGATTGTGGTGCTTAATATGGTGTCTATGCAGTCATCTCGAAATAATAAAGTTTGGGATGTTTCTGTGACAATCTTCAAAATGAATAAGTTTGGAAAGAAATTTTATTTTATAGCGACAAAGTAAAAGAAAGTCTTCCTTGTATTTAACTGTATTGTAACAAATTACATGTTTTTACATATAAGTGTACTTGGGTATAGAATTGTGACTACGTAATAATGTGTCGATCTAGGAAACCTGGAAAATTCTTTTGATTAGGATGTCGGTCCCGAAGATCAAATAGTTAAGATATTGAGTGTATTGCTGCTCGGTACGAAATGTTATTCAATCACCATAACAAATAACACAGACTGGTTAGCGTAACAATTTAAATAATAAATAAGAGCAATGGGAAGCACTAAATGTTGTTCAATCACCATAACAAATAAAATAAACTGGTTGGCGTATCTATTTAAAATGATAGATAATAGCAATGGGAAGCACCAAACTGCAGATGAGAAACTGGCAGACAAAATTAATTAAAAGAAAATATAAATACGGATTATTTTGAAGGTTATCTGCATGGTGAGGCCAATGAGTTAGCCAAAAAGCAACCCTCAGATGCGAAGGCATTTCTAACTATCCAATTGTTCATTGTATGGCATTTCATTTGATTCATATGTGAATAATTTATATTTACTTTTAGGATTAAAAAGAATCATTTATAATTGATGTAAATATTAATTTTGAGGAAACACCCACGTCTTTAAAAAATATATATAGACAGCTTAAGTTTGTCAAAGAGGATTAGTTCAAAAATCATTACATCAGACATTTGAAACTGCATAAAATATTTCTTTCCGACCACTAATCCTTCAGTCAGATGATGCATGATCTGTCGAGTGCAACAGTTTATGAAAAGGGAAAGAACATTCTTATATACAGCCCTCAAGGAATTGTAGACTCTACTTCTGTATTAGCATGGAAAACCTTGAATTTGTTTCATGTGAATCAAGTTTTGCTTCTTTTTTACTGACATGCAGAATTTCCTGCTTCATAAGACCGCAAAAAAGTACATAATTTATCTGTTGGTAGGAAATACAAGACAAAATTTCATTGACACCATTAGCTAATATCACAGATTTCATACACGGATTATATCAGTGAGTTCTGTTCAGACGTGAGTGTCCTAAGTGAGAGAGGCATCACAAGACAACATTGTAGTGGTGACCTTCGCCCAACCTTGACCCTTATTTGACCTTGATTGCTATGGTCATAGAGCGAGAGCGCGCCGTGATGGCGAAGACGTTGGGTTCTTGCATTGTGTACAATAATTCTCCCTACTCCTCCCCCTCCAGGGGCCTGGACTATGGGTCTGCTGACAAGAGAGCCTCGGCCATGCCATCCCAGGGATCCCTCTTCACCAACTTCGAGGATGTCCAGGTAAGTCCATCATTCTGTTTATTGTCCTTTGTTTTATTTGTCTTCCCTCCTTTCTCTCTCTCTTTCTCTCTCTCTCTCGCTCTCTCTCTCCCATTGCCCTCCGCCTTTCTCTTACACTCTGTCTATATCCATCTGTCTGTCTGTCTGTCTGTCTGTCTGTCTGTCTGTCTATCTGCTAGTTTGCCTATCTATCTATCTATCTATCTATCTATCTATCTATCTATCTATCTATCTATCTATCTATCTATCTATCTA
>JBCAUA010000012.1:2418803-2432999 GCA_038406235.1 Peronia verruculata | reverse complement strand
GGAGTCAAGAAAGCATAGCAAACGATACACATGATCCAGCTTTACACGTGACTGACAAACTGGAACTGCCACAGGAACTGCTGGTACTTTTTTTTAATACTTTTGACTTTAGTTGACGCTAAAATGATACTTGACTTGAAGAGCTGTGAATGTATGCAGGCAACAAGCATCAAAATTAAAGGATCTGCATAGGTAAATGCTATGCTCTATCTCCATATTTTTTTCATATGTAAATAAGGAATGATAAGGTGACAGGCGTTTGGGTCTTACGTTCTGAAGGGTGCATAAGGGCAAAATATATCTGCTAGATAAGTTTCTGCAAAGGATCCTGAGTATGATTGTTTTTCTTCAGATTTAACAACGCAAGCAAACAAACAATCGTGTTCAAAGGTCCTCTGCACCAGCTTATCTAGCATATTTGTTATGCCCTTATGGATCCTATAGAACTATTGAACACGAAAACAGAAAGTTACTTTCTTGTCTTCAATCCTTGCTTTTTATATAGATGACCAATGTATCGATCTAAGTAGAGAAGTTCGTTGATGGTATTTCGAGGTTTTTAGTGCCGAACGGGCTGCAATGCCTTGTGTCCTTCAGGTTTTCCATACCTATTCCCATGCAGAGAATTACAGCAATCTAAACGTGATATCACATAGGAGGAGATAACTATTTTCATAGCAATTTTACAAAAGTATGGTGCCAAATGGCCTATTTCTCTACGTTCAGCGTTACGTGTTCTAACCAGCTGATTAACGGGATATCCCATTGATTATATATAAACTAAAATAATTCCTAGGTATTTGACCTTGTCAATGTAAATAATTTCACAGCCAGTAACTGAAATTGTTGTTTTTGATACAAATTTCAATTTTTCCTCAGTTTGGCATAATATCGAGATACCCATTTTGTCTTCATGTAGTTTAAATTTCATCATTTGTATCCACTTCCTTCTAAACGGAATTCAAGTATATCTATACATTTCCTACAATGACATGAATGAGATCTAGAGTTGAAGATTTTGAAACTTGAGTATCATCAGCATACAAATACTTATTTATTTTATATCTGTCAAACGTATGAGTTACAATGAAAAGGATAATCTTCTTCTTAAATTTCATGCATTTTCTGAATATCCTAATCCGCATGTCCATTTAATCATTGTAGACAATCGGATTTCTATTTCTGCTACAGTTACGAGCAAAATATGTCATTATAGCAAACTGATCACGACAAATTATTAAGCTACATCAGAATTATATATATTCTCTTAGTTTTCAAAAATTCAAGTAAGAGTTTCTAATTTGTGAAAGTTTGGACAGTTAAGATACCATCTGCTATAAGCGGGCAATGTAAAGAGAGAGAGAGAGAGAGAGAGAAAAAAAATGATTTTGCCCCTCTTTAAAATTTTAAAGTATGATTGACATGGGTGCACTGAATGGTTTACTGCATTTTGTATTTGGGAGTGCAAATTAATGTTGAATACCCGTTTGACTAATCAGTCCAGCAGATATCCACTTTCTGTTATTATTCAAATGTCTCACAACTTAAAGAAACTGTGACACCTATTCATAAAGTGTATTTTTTTTTTCATATTTTGTTCTTTGAATGATACAAGTTTGCGTAATCTTCATAAAACATTGTAGCAGCATTTATACAAGGGCTTTCGATTTGTTGGTCTTAGTAAAATGTTGGTAGAAAAAAAAAATGTGATAGTGATGATGATGATGATGAGAATCCGCTGGAAGCAAAACTATCGAACAAAAGAGATACTGCAAAAAAGCATTCTCAAATCCCATGAGAAATAGATAACTTTATGCTTTGTCCCGTCTGGTGCTTGATGTATCTGCACCCCCAGTGTGTCTCTTCCATTGACAAGCCGACTTTTATAGATTATTGAAGATGAGTTACGTGATTTGGCTCCGCTGACTAGAGTGCCTGTGTTGTGGCGCATAAAATATTATTTGAAAATCGAATTTTTCAAACTTGGTAGGGCGAGTCTTGAACAAAACAAACTATTCCTCTTTGTTAGGTTCTTCTATATAAAATTACAATGAATACTCTATGAAATATCATGTTCTTTGGGGCTTTACTTATCGTCAATGTCACAATGGACTTAGATTGTGGGAGTGAAAATTTGAAATGGCAAAACATAAATTGCGAGATCGTTCTTTAAACAGGTTTATTAGAGTTGCTGAATAGTTGTTTGTTTGTTGTTTTGTGTGTGTGTAGGGGGGGTGTGTGTGTATGTGTATGTGTGATGGTGTGTGTGTGTGTGTGTGTGTGAGTGTTAAATTCATACAGATACTCATTTGTCAACTTTGAAAGTCACTAATACGCTATTCACTCTGCCCCTTAGATTTCAGTTTTAAAGACAAAATTGAAACGAACAAACAGAAGCGGGGGTGATTTGGGGAGAGAGAATGGAATTGGAAACTCAAGATGGAGAAAACACATAAAAACCCCATAATGGATCAAAATCTATCTTCTCCCTCCTTAATCTACCTCAGCATATATATCGTGGAGTCACTCAGTTTTTAACTTCTTTCAGAGGGATAGAGGCAATTTCTGTAGTAATGAGGACGAAAAACAAGGCTTTGCACTGGAGAGACTAAGTGAATATAGCCAAACCTTATAATATTTCATACAATCAACGACAAAGATCGAATGACTTTATATGGCCATTCACTGAAGAATTAATGAACCAGCTTCCAGCAGACAAAGTTTCCATACAGATGATATACAGAATAAGTGTAGCAAAATTTTACTGAAATGTAAGCATTCTGTTAACTGTTTGGTAATTACAATGAAAACACATCTGATAAAACTTAGCCAGCCAATGCTCTTTAATAATGACAGGTTCCCTTCTTTATCCTCTACTCTCTCTACTCTCTCTCTCACACTTTCTCTCTCTCTCTCTCTCTCTCTCTTTGTCTCTAAATTAAAACTAATATGATTATCTCTATCTCTAAGCCCTAGATCTGATGATGGTAATGAAAATGGTAATATCATATAATATCATGTTCTTTGGAGCTTTACTTATCGTCACTGTCACAATGAACACAGACGGTGAGAGTGACAATTTGAAAGTGCAAAAATTCTTCATCTTCATATTGTTTTTCCACATTTTTTAAAAATGTAGCTCATTAGCTGCTGGTGGACAGTCATCTTAATTTTAAGATATTTTTATGTAAAATGGAAATGGTTATGGTAATAGACGTGATCTTAGCATCAGTGTATCAATAATTTACAACAACACTTTGGTCATATATGGCTTGAGCAGGAATCTGCTAATAAGAATGCAACAATCGTCTTTGACCAGCTGATTTGCAGCTATGCTCTTTACAGTCTATTTTATTTTCTACATTTCTTCTATGTGGATGTAATTTCACGTGACGTGTTCTGTTCTGAGATATAATGGTAGATGAGAATTAGCAGAATACAATTAAATCTACCCGTGATAGAGAAGAGTCTCAGTTCTACACATATAATGTTTCTGCAGATTGTATTTTCTTGAGAATATTATTTTCATTCTCCCTTTCATCTTTCCTCTTCACTCTAACGCACATGAGTGCCTGCAATAGCTGAACAGAGATTCATTATGAAACTCTCAACTTAACTTACCTCCCTCATCCTGCTAGTCATTATAATGTTTTCTCGTGAAATTAATCATGTATTCCGATTACTTTCTTTTTTTCTGCATTGCCTGCGTCCGATCATGTCCTGTTGGGAATTCCAGCTTACGGACGAAGAGAGGGTGTTCCTCAACGCGGCTTACCTGGGTGACGTCGGCATTGTTCGGCAGTCCCTGGAGGATTCTGTGGAGAGCTCACTCAATGTTAACTGCGTGGACTACATGGGCAGAAACGCCTTGCACCTGGCCATCGACTCGGAGAAGCTGGACGTCATTGAAATCCTCCTGGACAACCTCAGCTTCAACTGTATCGAGGAGGCCTTGCTGCACGCCATCTCCAAAGGCGCCACCAAAATCGTCAAACTGATCATCGAACACCCCAACTTCATGGCGGGGGAAGACAAACTCCGGCGGATGGGTGGTGGGGACGCCTTTTTCAGACTGGAGGAGAAGAGCCAGTTCCCCCCGGATATCACGCCCTTGATTCTCGCAGCTCACTACAACAACCATGAAATAATTCAAATGTTTCTCTCCCGCAACCATACCATCGAAAAGCCCCACCCCATCTCTTGCAAGTGCCAGGACTGCGTCACCAAGCAGAATTATGACTCCTTAAAGAGATCGAGGTCGCGATTAAATGCGTACCGGGCACTGGCCAGTCCGGCCTACATGGCCTTGTCCAGCCCTGACCCCATCATGACTACCTTTGAACTCAGGCAAGAAATGATGAAATTGGCGGAAGTTGAAAAAGAATTTAAGGTTAGTGGCTATCTGTTGTTTATTTGTTTGTTTAAATTACGTTACCACTTCTGTTATGAATCATATTTAATTAAATCATTCATCTATTTACTTCATTGTGACCTTGACGGAGTAATAATTCATTCATTCATTCATTCACTCATTCATTTAATTCATTTATTCATTCATTCATTCATTCACTCATTCATTCATTGACTCATTCATTTATTTTTTCATTCATTCAATCATTCATTCATTCAGTCATTTAATCATTCACTCGTTCATTCATTCACTAACTCAGTTATTCCATATTTCAATCATTCATTCAGTCATTTATTCATTCACTCGTTCATTCATTCACTAACTCAGTTATTCAATATTTCATTCAATCATTTATTCATCCATTTAATCATTTATTCATTCATTTATTCATTCGTTCATTCATTCAAATTCCTTTCTGATATTTTCATATATGATTCTTATATAGTGTTATTTTTGTTCAATGTTTTGCCATCTTTACTGATTTTCTCACTGTCTACCCCATCCTTTATTTATTTCAGTATGTTTATTTTCTTGCACTTGACTAAAACTATTGGCTTCATGTTGATAGATCACTCATTCCAATTCCTCCAGAAACATATCCATTAATATACAAATTCTTGTAACTATTCATTCATTATTCATTCGGGGATTCAATTCATTTGATTGATTAATTAATTTGCTTGATAGATTGATTGATAAATTAACTGATTCCTTCCGGATTCTATTCTATTCTTCCTTTCTTCCTTCCTTCTTCCTTCTTTCATTCTCTACTTCCTTTCTCACTCTTCCTTTCTTCCCTCCTTCCTTCATTCATTTCTTCAGTCATACTGTAATTCATTCAGCCATTCCATCATTCCATTTATTCTTTTTTTTTTTTTCATTCAGCTATCCAGCTAAACACTCATTGCGGCATTTATGATTGTTATTTTATAGACCCATTGATAAGAAAACATTAATTTCATTCATACTGTCAGCCTTCCTCGAGATGGGTTTTCCATACAGAGTCCTTTTCTTTAAATGTTCAATATATCTATCATTATCTGTCTTTCGTGCAAGGGAGAGGTTGCCTGTGCTAAGAATCAGTTTAGTGAATACCCAGCCGAATGTAATAATGATGTTAATAATAAGGTAAATTCATCAGATGCAAGATACATTTTAATGTTCTCAGACCTTTAAAAACACACACACACACATTCACACATAATTATTTTTATAGCATCCAATTTCTAGATCTCCGCATTGATTAACATGCAACAGGGGCAGGTGGAGGGTGGTGACAGAAAGGATATCTTGATTGCAGGACATTTCTTTATAGAATGAAAGAGTGAATCAGATTATGTGGAAAACCATTTCCAAAATTACTTTCGGATACTTTAGGATAAAACGGTTTGCTGCGAAGAAGTTCCTAATGAATATGCACTACCTGAAACAAATTTCTGAGAAATGCTGGTGTTTTTAGAACTAAGTTAATAAAAATAATCTTTAAAAGCACACATATGCATACATCAAAATGTAATGGTCATTGCAGGCCTTTGTAAACTCAATACTGAGCCTTCTGTATTCCATCTTGTGCTGCAGGGAACTGTTCCTCGAAAAGTTTATTTAATGTGAATTACAAGTACAACAATCCCAACAAAACAGAGGATTTGGGTTGCCAGGCAAAGTAGCTCTGGTCAATAAAGGGGAAACAAAAATGTTGGAATTAATCTCATTGTCCAGAAAGAACAAAATAAGTTAAAAGTTGTAGTGTTCTATGTAAAGGCGAAGTGAAGAAAATAGAACTGTTCTCATGCGATCTGGTTAGGCTCTGCAACAGCTATGCATAAAGTGTTCTTCAATTATTGAAGCTGAAACTCGAAACGATGACAGATATATCTTCTGTGTTTCATTCGAGGATCACTTGTTAACTGGTAATAAGGATGTGGACGATGAGAATAAATCCTCTGGGAACCAAAAGGGAAATAGAATCTAGAAGGCAGTTCTTTTAGAAGAAGACTAAAAACAAAATTAATAGATTGTAATGGTGTTTTTCCATGATGACCTATGATAGAAACCAAGAAAATAAGAGTAGTCGAGTATCCTGGCTATCAGTACTTCACAGAATGACTCCACTGTTGATGATGTTGACAATATGAGGTCTCTATCTTGCCAGACTTTGCTCCTCCACAAACTCTTGAGGTTGTTACAAACCCAAGTAACAACAGATGCCATCTTCGGAATTGATTAAACGGACATTACTGTCGATAACAGACAACTTTCATTCACATAAAAATTGTGCATTAAACCCCAAAGCAGTTACCGTAATTTATAGCTTTGTTCTATCATTAGAACCATATGACAATGAATAACTTCTGAGCGAGCTATTGCGTTAGTTTAAGGTTTTGTCTCACCATTCCCATATGAAAACCGCATTCCAACGTGTAAGACCGCCATTGGTGGGGTGTCTACTATGCAATGCCGTCCTCGACATTCCAGGGGAGACATCTCTTCTCTCTCTCTCTCTCCTCCCTCCTCGGGTTAGCACATCTCTTCTCTCTCTCTCCTTGCTCCTGTCCTCTGTTCCGCTCTCTTTCCGTTCTTCCTCTTGAGTGCAAACCGTGTTTGACACAATATAGCTGTAATCGTACTGATGTGTCGTTTAACCCCAACACAACCCAACCCAACTCCCATGGTCGTGACATTATTGATGTGACACCCAGTCATATCTTTCAGCACTCGATAATAGTCTTGTCCTTAATCACAGATCACATCTGTGATGGAAATCGTGCCTTACAGATTCTCTACATTTTTCAAGAAAAGAGAAATACTGGGTGGCCTGTGAAGAAGTAAAGATGGAACAAAAGGCTATAGGTTTAATCAACAACAGCGTCAACAACACTGTACAGAAATGTAGTTCTATAAGAAAGCGGGGAGAGAGATGGAGGTTGCGAAGCCTTGAAAACTGGACATAAGGCTTAATTTAGTGCGGTCGTACTACTGTAGTTTTGTAATTGCAACAAAGATCAATAATTTACAACGGTATGCAGAGAACAAATTATTTGTCCAACAATAGACAACATAAAAACAAACAAAAATCAAAAGTGACACTGATGGTAAATAGTACTTTGATAAATCTCTTAAATTTTGAGATCTGTAACTATGATGTAAAATTTCAAACAATGAAACATCTATGATTTACAGCCAAAAACATTGCTGGTGGTAGGAATGTTGAGCTAACTGTAATGGTGTCTACAACTTGCCTTCAAAGCTGAGGCTCCATCCTGCCTTTCTAATAAGATGCTACGCATACTTAAGGTTGTGTTCAGGATCAAATCATAAGATGACGTTGTGTTGTAATCCCTGTATTATGCAATGCTACCAGTTAGGTTATATTGCATCGTTGTGTTGTGTCTAACTGGCATCGGCAACAAGTATGGGAATATCTGATCAGTAACTTACAAATCAAAGTCATGACAACTATTTTAACAAGTTCTTTTTCCTGGTAACACCGACAAAATTTGGTATGAATATTCGCCGGAGTGAGATTTAACATCCCTTTCATCAGCGTGATTGCCCTCTCTATCTTCCCATAAGAGACGGACAATTTTGCCTTGAAAACAGCATCGACTGCAGCGACTCATAATTCCGACCATGCCAAGAAGAGCTTAGTTGGGATTTATCATTTAATACTATTAGACTCAAGGACATTAATTTCGTGCACAAAGTCAACAAATGTGGATTTTCCTACGAACTTAAAACTATGTTTTCCTAAAGAGATTATTGTTAGTGTTGCTATTTGGCTTGAGCCCACGAGTACTTTTTTCTTTCTCTAGATATACCCACACAAGAACACTGGCAGAAAAAAAAATGCTTACACTTTAAAAAAAAATGTACTATCTTCATTTCTTTTCTTCTTCCCTTCTTTACGGGATTTACCAGTTCTCTGTAATAATCTGTCGACTGAATAACCTGTCGACTGGCACATTTATTTGTAGATGTCTGTACGTTGCCGATCGACCAGCAGGATCCGTTGAATACCATTTCTAATGATGCGACTGACAGGATGAGAGGAATGAATGAATGAATGAATGAATGAATGAGTGACTGAATGAATGACGGAGGTGGAATAAATTGTTCATATTCGGACAGCGGCTGGTGCGGTGTTATGAAAGATAACAGCGACACTTTCCTCCAATTTCCCGGCGCAGATTTTCCCGAAGTTGGCCAGAGTGGTGGAAAATTTACGGCACAGGCAAGTGTCGATGGACTAATGACGGCACCATAATCCAGATCGTTGAATCCGTGCAAAAACAATTTGGTAAAGAGTTTTATCGCACTCCATCTCGGATTTTCGTCCCTGAGATAAGAAGAGGTGGAGAAAGGCAATCAAATTTGTGGATCCCAGATCGCCGGCTTGAATGGGGAAATCGTTTAAAAGTAATTTCGCACATTTTGGCCGAGCTCGGATTAACAGTAACGAATGCCGGGCTTGTCACGTGTTGACGGGAAAGCCGACTACCCGTGTTTGCAGCATTTGTTCCCTCATCGATTTAGATCGAACTTCCATTTTGTTTTTCTTTTCGTCACTGTGTGGTGAGGAGGAAAACGACACTGATTAGTTGTTGTTATTGCTGTTCGCCATTGTGTTGTTGTTGAAGCGTATCAGTTACGCGACGTTGCTAATGTTTATGTTTCAAAGGGGAAAGACCGAACCCTGTGAAGTCATTTAAACGCATTCTGATCTAATTATTGTCTATTTCAGATTGTATCAGGCTAAAAGCAAATACACGTCATTGGTTGCTTCATGCGGGTGTGATGAAATTAGGAAAGACTAAAGAGAAATTATCAACCCTCAAGCTCTGTGCAACTAGATCAACTTATTGATTTTATTTCAAAATGTCTACTTATAAGACCTCACTCTTTATCAAATTTGAATTGACTTTCAGCATTTGTCAAATCCACCAGTGACATGTTACTTTTGAACTAGGATAAAGCTCTTGATCTGCTACTTTCGTGTTTCGTGTAACAACAGTTGTAGGGGATGTGGGTCTGGCCAGAGAGCGAGAGGTTGGGGGGGGGGGGGGGGGGGAAAAAGAGGCCAAAGGAAAAGGGGAGGTGGAGGTCTATACTAATTCATCTCCCAGGCAATCTAGAGCGGTCAGGGAGCTGGACAGTGCTGGACACTTGATACCCAGGAACAGATTGTTTCTTTCCCCTCCCCTCCCATCCATCTCGGCGCGGACTTCATCATCTAAATCTCCTCCACTATAGCCTTCAATTTCTCCATCTACACCCTGTCATCCCGTTATCCATGGATCCTATCTCCTGAGCCTTAGCCCCGATGCTATCCAATATTCGCACTCCCGTCCCCCCCCCCCCTACTTTCTGCCACTTCTCTGAATTATTTTGTTGACCTTGTTTTCCTGATAAACTTCAAGCAGATTCTTCCTTTTCCAAACTATTCATTCCAGCTTTCTCTCCCGTCTCCCACTTTCAATATCATATTTACTTTTCCTATCCCTTCCTCCTTTTCAGTATGCATTCTTTTTAAGCCCCGAATCTTGTTCTTTCTGCCATTAATTTTCTTTCAAAGTGACCAGATTAACGCCTTCTTGTCTTTGATACTCAGAAGTATTTATAATTTCATAAGGGTGTATTTTATCTGTAAGCCACTTTCAGACATACCCTGGATATGGCTAACAGCAACAAACCAAAAAGCGACTGAAATAAAATTTTGAAAAATTAGTTATGATAGTTTGATCACAGCAGTAAAAAAAAATGGATTATTTTTCAACCATTGCTGATGCTCAACATGAAACCATTATGAAAGAGCAAGGTCCAGAATTAGGCCAATTAATACTTGGAGACTTGAAGTCGCAGCTGAGGTGCAGCTGAATACAGAGAGAAAGCACGGCAATCCTGGCACGAAATCAGAAGGAAAGTACAGGATACTGTTAAAAGATTGCTTGTAGAGGACTCGTATTTCACCAGGGTTGAAGGGTCAGAGTTTCCGAAGGAAAACGGCAATCCTAATGGCTCCCCATGACAGTCATGTGTATTTTGTTTAAAATAAATACCTGAATTTATATATATATATTATATAAAATATATATGTATATATATATATACTAGAGGAGAACCCACGGCCTCCGCGGGAGGGATATTTTTAAAAATAGCTCTGCGACTTATTGGTATTATCGGGTATACCAAAGCCTGCGCACCTTTATATTGATATTTTGGTTGATTAAACTGAATGTTACCCAAAGAAAGCGTGATTTTGAACCCGTCTTCCTACCGAACGTACAGTTCGGATCAAGCAGCTTCGCGAGTTTATTATTCAATTATTACCACATTTTTAGAATAACGTCAAAGACAATGTGCTTTTTGTGGGTTTATGTACATAGAAATACAAATCCATGTACGACAATGTTGTGCGCCAAATTTCAAATGAACCCATTCAGCAGTTTGCCAGTCCATAAGCCTATTGTGGGTTTTCTTGCAATTTTATAATAAAGCTTTTCAGAGTTGTTTCATCACCTATGTCAGGGTTTTGTCTGACCCTCACAACTGTCCACGTTCCTAATGACAGTATGACCCATCATTCTCTAGTATAATCTGACCAACGACTGCGGGAATCGCATCCCGCTGAAACAATTTCAAACACACAACTCTGTGCTTCATATCCCTAACGTGGACATACTTCCTGTCCCCTCTCCCCACCCCCATCCCTTATCCCCGGCCTCCATTGCTCCTTTTCTGATCAGTCACAGAGAATATTCCCCACTCCCAGGCCAAAATATCCCTTCAGTCCAAGAAGAATTTACAAAAGAAAGAAAGAAAAGAAAGAAAGGAAGAAGAGAGAGAGAGAAAGAAACGAAAGAAAAAAAGAACAAAAGGAAGAATGAAGAACGGAAAAAGAAAAGAGGAATGGAAGAGAAAAGAACGATTGAAATAAGACAGAAAAAGAAAGACAGAAAGACAAAAAAGACAGAAAGATAGAGAAAAGAAGGAAAGAAAGGGAGAAAGATCTCGGTCACCTTAGAGACAAATCTATTCTAACGAAGGACCCCCCTTCTGTCCGGGCCTCCAACACCTTCTACATCAAACCTTTACGTTCAGACAAACTGATCTCTCTCTCTCTCTCTCTCCTTCTCATTTTTCTTTCTCTCGCTCTCTCTCTCTCTCTCTCTCTTTATCTCTCTCTCTCTCTCTCTCTCCGGATTTCAATCATTTGCATAGTGAGACAAAAATGTCCGTCCTTTCCCTGAAACGGCATTCCCAAAAAGGTTTTCTTCCGCCCAGCTCTCTTGGTTGTTTTCGCAAAGGGAGACAATTTCTGAACTTCTAGTGGAAAAAGCAAACAACACAAAACCCTGTGCTCTGTTCGTCTGCCGCCATTTCCCTGATCTCCAAGCTCAAGTATTATCCTCTCTCTCTTTCATATTGAGTTTCATCTGTGCTTATTCTAACTTTCTTTCAACCGCTCTCTCTGTCTCTTTTCTCTCTCTCTCCTCCTCCTCCTCCTCCTTCTCCTCCTCCTTTTTTCTCCTCCTTGTTCCTCCTCCTTCTCCTCCTCTTCTTCCTCCTCCTTCTCCTCCTCTTCTTCCTCCTCTTCCTCTTCCTTGTTCCTCCTCCTTCTCCTCCTCTTCTTTCTCCCCTCCTTCTCCTCCTCCTCCTTCTCTTCCTCTTCTTCCTCCTCCTCTTCCTTGTTTCTCCTCCTTCTCCTCCTCTTGTTCCTCCTTCTCCTCCTTTTCTTCCTCCTCCTTCTCCTCCTTTTCTTCCTCCTCCTTCTCCTCCTCTTTTTTCTCCTCCTTCTCCTGATCTTCCTTCTCCTCCGTCTCCTCCTAATCCTCATCCTTCTCCTCCTATTTCTCCTCCTCCTTCTTCTCCTCTTCGTCATCATTCTCCTCCTCCTTCTCCTCCTTGCCCTCCTCCTCCTTCACCTCCTCTTTTACCTTCTCCTTCTACTCCTCCTCCACCTCCTTGTCATCCTCCTCTTCATCCTTCTCCTTCTCCTCATCTCCCCCTCCTTCTCCTCCCATTACCCTGCTGTTCTGTTCTGTTCCGTTCGTTCTTATGTAAATTGTTTATAAGTTTGTCTTTGTCTCCAAATATATAAGAACATAATCCTGTCGCAATCTCGATTCCAGACCGAGGCTTATTTGTTTCCCCAAAGTTTCTGCTCAAATGTAGCGTAAAGCAGTCCGCTAGCTTTATGGACAAAAAAGATAGCAAACAAACAAACAAACAAATGAAAACGGTTTTCACTTCTTTTTTATCGTTCCTGTATCCATTCAATCCGCCACAAGACTTAGAGTGCAGATCAGCAGTAAGGGGTGGAATGACCGAGAGAGGATAAGGGGACCTTGGGAAGCTAAGAGTGAAAGGTAACAAAAGAAAGTTTTATCAGTCTGTTTAAAAAGAAAAAAAAATGCTTCTCGGTCAAAAATCTTTATTTCCAGATGATTAATCCCTCACTTTGACAGTTTTTAATCTCTGCACGTCATCAGTTAAAACTGTTTATTCATATTATCTGACCTCTAGTCATATAATCTGACCTCTATAACGATTCAATTCCTTTTTCCAACTTATTTCGTTTCTATTATTACTTTACAGATATCATAAGCAGTGTTTACGCCGAATGCGACCTTCACTTTCCCAGTCATTTTATAAGAAGTATATCATTTCCTACAGCCGAATGTCTAGTTTGTTTCATAATTTATTTTCTTCATGTGCATCTGTAGATAAACTCGAATAGGTGTGTAAGAACATCTAGACAAAGCCATTGATTTCTCGAGTCAGTTTGCTTCTTGCTTGCTTAGAAACTCAACTGAAGCAATCCATTTCTCAGTGGCGCATGTTTAAATACATTGTATAGTCGCGGGGTGTTTAGCCCTCCCAATTGAAAAGAATCGACGCAAAAGATCCAAAATACTAAGGATTAAAGAATTATAGAATACATCGTCTGGAAATGTTGCGCAAAGATTTGTAGGATAAATTTCATTGTTTTTTAAGCACACAAGCATACAAAAGATTCGGTGGTTTGTGCATTAATCAGAAAATAAACGAATGGCTTAATATAAAGTAGACTTAATATAAAATTATGTTAGGTAAATGATAAACGCATTCATAACAGAAGGAGAGAAGCGCACCCCTATCCACCAGCTCACTGTTTATTTACATTAAGAACTTGATATAAAACAGTAGATTTTCATGACCGTATCGTCTTTTTCTTTCGGCCAGTATCCTGACATAGGAACGAAAAAGAGTTTTCATTTACTCGATTTTCTCTTCCTTTCATTCCTTCCCTCTGTTCTCATGCTCTCTCTCTCTCTCTCTCTCTCTCTTCCTCCATGTCTCTGATCTTGCATTTTTCTCTTCCCCTTCCCGCTTTCATTATTCACAGATTATTTTGTTATGGCTACTGGTTGCCTGTGACATATCCTTCACCCTGACGACTGTCTCCTTCTCACTGTAGGCCACTGACAGCTGCTCTTTGCACTGGCAATCTCCTTTTTCAGTCGCGTGTCACTTATTGAACCCTTCTTTTCTATCTCTGAGATTGTTCTTTTCCATTTCTTTGCCTATCTCTCTCTCTCTCTCTTTCTCTCTCTGCGATCCTCAGTCACTTTTGCTCAGTCTTTGCACTGACTGTCGCCTCACTTTTCTTTGCTCTTCTCACAGCCGACAAAATTTTAGTATTTAATTTCTCCTGTAATATATCTCCTGAGTTCGTGGGGGTGATGGGGGGGGGGGGGGGGGGGGGGGGGGGGGGGGGGGGGGGGGGGGGGGTGGGGGGGGGGGGG
>JBCAUA010000012.1:2385825-2403214 GCA_038406235.1 Peronia verruculata | reverse complement strand
AGACAATTTCACCTCTTGGGGGGGAGGGGGGGGGGGTCAAGGGATGGTACTTTTAACTTTAACTTTTTAACTTTTTACCAGACAAAAGGGGGATTGAAATAGCAGTGTAAAGTTGGGAACAATCATTTTTGCGCCCTTTGTTTGAAACATACACCATGAAAAATTCCCCCCCCCAAAAATTATGATGTAAAGAGAATGTTTTCTTCTCATTGTTAAAATTTTATCAAATTTTTTTGGCGATCAGTCTTTCGAAGGGCAAGCAGTGAAAGGATTATTTTCCTCTTTACACTGCTTGTTCAACACCTCTTTTGTCTGGCAAAGGGGAGTAAAACTCTGGTCAAAATGATCTCCCTTTACACAAGTCCCTCTTTTGGAAGGGGCAAATAATCTGCAAAAGGATCTCCCATCAAGCGAGCTCTAGTGTGGACATGGTTTTTTATTTATGCTGTTTCAGCATCTGTAGTTTTTCAAAGGTCATCAAATGTTCGGGAATTAAGAGGTAACTTGGTTATGATACTCTCAATATGCATAGAAATTTTCTTGGTAGAGTAGGCATGTTCAGAAGACCGTTTCTGCCTTTAAAACAGAGAGGTGCATACCAAAAATTCCCAGCATTTAAATCGTTAACGATACAATTAGTTTACCTCTATAAAGCTGGCATTAGTTCTAAAAACGAGTGCTTTCCCTACCACACTGTAAGAAATGCGCTTAACTGACATCAAAGATAGTCACTGGTAATAGCTAAATTTAGAGGTCTAGTATTAACATCAGATTGTCATAATGTTTTTGCAAGCCGTCTCGGTCTGTTTTTACTTCATGGCGAGCTTCATTCTTGGACCATGAAAATGGGGGGAAAAGATCACTAGTAGATATGGTCTGTGAAAAGATCACTAGTAGATATGGTCTGTGATGAGAACAGAGCGAACGCGCAAGACATTAGGCTACATGAGGAAGAAAATCACAAAACAAATATTTGCAGGTTCATCTATCTGCTTAGAGATTGGAAGACTTTAATATCAATGATTTTAGTCCCAACCTGACTTGAAGCTGAAAACAATCTCCCGGCATTCTGCTTCATGTCTCTTGCAGTGTAACGTTCCTTCCTTCAGATTTGTGCTCCATTTTTCACTGACAGTAGAAATATTAAGGTGGGAAAATTCATTATTTATAGATGATTTGAAAAAAAAAAAAAAAAGCTACCACGCAGTATGCTATAGAAGGCCTGGTCTATATAGGATATGAGCGCGTGTACTGTTTTAGCACAAGTTGCAGATGGAGATCGCGCTTGGGCATAAGAAGTGGAGAGAGATGGGGGAGGCACCTGGATTGACCGCTTTCGGGTAAACATGTCGAGTTTCGTTTTTTAAAGCAACTGTACTGTAAATCGTCAGATTATAGACCAAGAATGTTCCTATAACTGATTTTTTTTTTTTAATAGATAGAAGAAGGAGGTGTAGTCAAAAGCTTTATGGTATGTTTCCAAGGTTATCAGATTATGTAGACATTACAAAAAGATAGCGAAATGACCACTGGTAACCAGCGAAATGACCACGGGTTACCAGTAGCAGTCTCCATTTGTGGCTTTTACGTTATGGTTCTCAAAGGGACACTATCATAAGAATCTTATGTGAGATGGTTTAGTTCCTTCCCTTTAAATTTTGTGAGCATTAAGACTTAACAATTATTAGGAAGTAGCATATTTTCATCAGGGCTTTAATGAAATTAGAATACAAAAGGTGATTATGAGTTAATGTAGAAAACATAAACTGTAATATGAGAATACAAACAGACACAACAACTATTGTTCAATCTATGGTGTTGATTTTGTGGGAGGAAACCTAATGACCTTGAGCCCGATTTATTAGATGATTTTTATTTTGAACGTATTTATTTCATCCCGTTTGGAGAGTAGCTAGTGATTTATAAAAACGACAACAACAATGCATAGCAATACCTGCCATGAATTCAATGCTAGTTTGTTTGTGTTGGGTTTAACGACACATCAGAACGATTACGGCTATATTGTGTCAAACACGGTTAGATTCAAGTTTACACGTCAAGAAGAAGAGATCAAAGGGAGCAGGACAGAGAAGAGGAGCAGGCAATGCCCTTTTTTAAGAAAGCATATTAGAAGTCATAACATGTGAACGTAAGTTTATAACAATCTTACATAAGCATTTCATGGGAGTACCGTCCACAAACTTGAGATCTAAGAGTCTTAACCACCTCTCTATTCTTCGGTCCCATAGGAAAAAAAATATGGGGATAGGATAGTTTTTTTTATATGCAGGACTTTTAATCTGGAATCCATGCCTGCATGCATTGGCAACTGTTCAAGCCTAGAGTCTTTTAAACGACAGTTAAAAACATACTTGTTTAACAAGCATCTATGTGAGTAATATTTTCAGGCTTTTCCCCGGAGATGGTTGTCGGTCATGTCTACAAACTTACAAAAATGTTTCTGAGTTGTATTACATGGTTATGTATGTGAGCGTCTCGAATCATGTCTGTATACCATATTGTGAATTTGCACGTATATTGTTGCTCCTGTTTGTTTTGAGGCATATTTCTTGTGTGGCTGTAAAACAGTTTGGTTCTGTAAAGCGCACCGAGCCTTTCGGGGGTGAGACGCTATGTAAATGTCCTTTATTATTATTAGTAGTAGTGTTTACGGTTTTATGATTCGGTTATTGAAATGAAAATCCATTTTGTTGCCTCAAAGATCAATATATTAAAGTCAGAGTGAGATCTGAGAAACTAAGAACAATCCAAAAGGGCTTCAGATCGCCTCCCCTGACTGGAAATGAAATGTGATCTGATCCGCCATCGGTAGGATGTCTCCCATGGAGTGCCATCCTCGACAGTCTAGGGGAGACATCTCGTCTCTCTCCCCTTGCTCCTGTCTTCTGTCCCACTTTCTGTCCACTCTTCTTCTTAACGTCTAAACTTATCTTACCGTGTTTGACACAGTATAGCCGTAATCGAGCCGATGTGTCTTTAAACCCAAACACAAACAAACAAACAAACATTCCAGCAGTTTTGACAATAATTACTAAGTAAATAATGCAATGCCAATAACCGCGCAGGAGATTCTCTGCGGCATGATATGAAAAGTATGTACTGTTTATAATACATCTAATGTATAGAAAAAAAAAAAAGAACAACAGGAAACAGGCAGAGACATTACAGTTGTAAGAATTATTATTATTTTGTGTGCATGTGTGTGTCTGTGTGGCTTGTTTAACCTGCGCAGAAATTGCCTGTATCATGAAGAACATGAAATAACAGAAATTCATCTCGTAAGTGGCAGACTATCGATTTGTTTCGAACAAGAACGCGGGGATAAAAATAGCACTGTTTTTCACAATTGTTGCTTTTTACAAAGAGAAAATATCAATATTTATCTTTGCTCCGAGGTAGAGTTAAATAAAGAGAGCAGGACGGAGAGAGAAAATGATCTCAAGGGATAGAAGAGTTAGCTTCTGAAGAAATGCCTATTTTTCCAACTCTTTGGGCCATTTCTATTTTTAGAAATAATACAACCTATAATATGATATTACCTAAAAAGAAGAATGGAAATAATAGACGCAGTTGAGAAAGTATTTATTTTGTGGGTGTCTTTTAATTTATCCTGAACTATTTTTTATCTTTTGTCGTACACTATGCAGAGAGCCACCGTTTAATCCATGCCCTAACTTCGCTACCGCCGCTTCAACACCAGTATTAATAACAACCAGATAAAAGCTAAGATTCCGGGATGAAAACAAAATATGTAGCGTTAGTGTGATAATATGACAGTTCATCAACCAAATTCGTGGCATTGCTAATGTTAAACAGCTTTGCATTTATCTCTGACTAGATTTGGGTTTGGATTAGGTTTGGGCTTTGTTTCATGGCGAATCAGCTCGACAACGTTTACATTATGCCACATGAAAGGATTCAATCAAACCTTTACAGAACAATGTTGTTGTAAACGTAGCTGCTACAGCTGAATTAGAAAGATTTATCAACAACTAGAAGAGACCCAACGATGTTGATATTTTAGTTGATTAAACTGAATGTTACACAAAGAGACCGTGTTTTTGAACCCGTCATACTGTTGAACGTACAATTCGTATCCAGCACCCTCCCGAGTTTATTATTCAATTATTATCGCATTTGTAGAATAACGTAGAAGATTACAAGTTTTTTCGAGTTTATGTACGTTGAAACACAGGTCCTTATGCAACAATGTTATGTGCCAAATCCGGTATGGACCTGTTCAGCAGTTTTCAAGTCCATAAGCCTATTGTGGGTTTTCTTGCAATTTTATAATACAGATGGTGTATTTAGTATTGATCTAACTGCCGTTACACAGACAGGGTGCCCTGGCAGAGGGATAACGGTGCCTCTGGATGAAATGGCGAGGGCTTTGAACGCTACTAGGGTCGGGAATAATTAAAACTTAGAACTTTTTAAAGATTTTTCTTTTTTCATTGACTCAGTGGTCCATTGGTCTCTTGTCAGGAAGCCCTACGTCTAACTTTCTCAGAGGTCCCACGTGAACGTTATGCACGTTAAAAAAAAATGCAATTTTACAATCGGATGACGCAAAAATTGTCAAATTTGAAATATCTGCCCCAAAATGCTCTGCTGAGCAACTTAGACTCCCACTTAAAGCTTGGATAACCCTGCTTTCTTAGGTTTGAAAGTTTGCATAAATGATAATAAAAATCATTGCACGATATCAGCTCTTCTGCCTTGTATATGTTCTGTTCTGTTCATTGTTTTTTTTTTTCTTCTTCCCAGGTGACCTGAACCATCCTCGCCATCAGCATCTCGGCTGGGATGAGAAGGTCCAAAGTTTGTTGAAAGAGACGCTGAGACCAGCCAGTACTCTCATCACACACGTGCAAATTTGTATTGTTTTCTGGGTGTTAGGTGAGCCAGATACGTGTATTTTCTCAGACGATAATGTCTTTTTTTATATATATACAATGTCTTTCCGGTCTTACAGACTCTCTGAATGTATACTTAACCGCAGGCTTAGGCACGTGACAGCTAACATCAGGTTATAACCGCTGGTCCAAAAAATCTCATGTTTTCTATTAAAATGTCCGGAAAGTTACTTCACCTGTCTTTTATTATTGGTGTTACAATAATTTGTTGTACAAATAAGGATCAACAATGAATAAATCGTTCAGGGTTTAGTACGTTTCATAACCTAAAGAAAGAAGCCGAGTACGTTTATCACCTGGTTGCTCGAAATGTTAAATGAACTCAACGTTTTATCACCACTGCATGACACAAACGAGGTTCTGACCAAGTCCATTGATAAAAGGAACCTGAAAATGAGTCACTGGTTTCGTGTTATGCATGAAGGCACTTATGACCTGAAAGTTGTACAATAATGGGTGTTAGAACAATAAGCTAGACATTTATTTTTCTCCTTAGCCTGCACTAGGCGCATAGATCATGCAAGATAAAACATTTTATCTGGACTGCTGGTTACTGGGGTACCTGTCTCTGGTTCTTGATTTGAATTGATTTCGAGATGGACTCAATTATGCTCATGATACTTTATTGGATATGTCTGGCTCTGACTATTCCCCTGGCATTTGTATGATATTTGAGGCATAAGGCAAGAAGTTATGTCAATTTCAATTTATTTAGTCATGACTTTTATAAACAAGAGACACTGATTAATTTTAACAGCTATGTGAATATTCTATTGGGACTATACACTAAAAACGTTTCCATACATACATGTGCCATCGTGTAAGAATGAGAAAATATGTGGATAATATGCAACTCACTGAATTCTTTATCAATGAAGGCAACTGCCCTGCTCTCATACGACCCACACATCTGTTTATCTATTCTATACAACCATACAGCTCCATCCTTCCCCCCCCCCCCCCTCGAATATACCCAAACACTCAGTTAAGTATTTCCATCAATGTGTTTCAATCTCCCTTCCATCACAGGTTTGTTGTGGATTGAATGTAAGCAGATATACAGCTCAGGGGCAAGGTCCTATATCATGGATTACTACAACGCCATGGATTTTGCAGTGCTTTCCATGTATCTGGCATCTTACGTGCTAAGATTTTTCACAGAATACAAAGTCTCAGAAGCCGATAGGTAAGTCAGTGACTCAAGGCCTTCTTATATTCCTTATATCGAAATCTGGAACAAAAAGAGAAGGGGGGAAAAAAGCTGACTAAGCAAGTAAATGAATGAGTTTTAAAAAATAACTAACACCAAGGAGCTTATACTATTTATACTGGAGTGCAGACTCATGACGCCGGTTAACAGACACCTTTGTCTCGCGTGCCCTCACTGGACGCCATGGCCCTGGAGGCGTTGCTTTTTTACTATGCTTGGTGTCCTTTACCACGCACGGAGTCAGTCAGTATTCTGAGCTAGTATGTTCTTGTAAACAAACATTTAGTGGGTTTGTTTGTTTTTTATCCTTGCTACAGGAAGAATAGAATACAACAGGCTTGCAATCATAAGATAATGACAGTGTGAATTTCGTTCACGAACACGTGGTAACATAATAACAACGGCGCTAACGAGATGTCTTGTCTCCACTGGCATGGCTCCACACTCGGCACGAGTGACGTCTCGATTCCGCTCTCTAGCATAATAGTATGTGTCCATGAGAACACTCACACACAGACTGTTCCCGAAATCAGAGCATTAGGAATTGAATATCTTTTTATCGTCGGGAAGTCTCTGCACTCTTCGACTACCTCTGCAGATTTCTAGAGTTTGAGTAAATTTAAATACTCACACACCCGTCATCTGTGGTTAAATGTACTGTTTTGTTTGCAAACTTTATGAAACTTTAAAAATTGATACATATCTGATTCTCAGCTCCCTCTAAAAATAATTAAAAGGTCTATTTTTTTTTATTATTATTATTATTTTTATTTTATTTTAGTATTGTTTGGTTAGTTGATGAGAGCCAGAGAAAACAGCAACATCGTAAAAAACAACAACAATGTTAAACAAAATAACAACAAAAGGCATAGCACCACACAGTCTGTAATGGTTCGGTTGGTTGTGCGACTTATGGGCTGGGATCCAAGCGTAGACTACGATTACACGGCAACGTCTCCAGTCGCAGGATCAGTTTAAAGTGATATATAACTTAACTTTCTCATAGATTAACATCAGCCACAGCAGTCTTCTATTTTCTAGTTCTTATCTCCCAATGCTTTCCTTGGCCAGCTGGGGTGTTCTACGAGCTCTGATCAATACAAATGATAACACTTGGTGTTTTGTCTGGGGCTGGTCCTCCTGAAAATTGAGGTTAACTCTAAGTATAGGAAGCCAAAAAAAAAAAAAACAACCAATAAACATCAGTTCTGGAATGTTATCAATTTTTTATTTACTTTGGCCGATTGCCGATGTGATTTCAATTCCAAAGCTGAGAAAGTGGAAAGAAAAAAAAAAAAAAGAGGAGGGTTGTAGAATTGTACAATTCCTCCTAATGACCCCTGTGCAAACATTCCTTCAAGACTCTGAGAACGAAACCAGATTGTATCTGCAGTTTTTAAGGTCAAATTCAGTTATAAGAGGTTTTTATTTTTTTTTTCAGATGGCATTTCTTATTGATTTCTTCTATAATTATGTCATCTTATATTCTTGTTTTTCTTCTTTATTTCGTGCATAAAAAAATCTTGCTTCCATTGTCACATCCGCCTGTCCATTACTTGTGTTGTTCGTGGAGATTATGATTAGAGTTAGACTGGGAAATCTGCACGTGTTTCTCGCAAGGAACGGTCAGCATTTAGTATTTTCTTATATTTGTTTACAACTAGCATTTACAGCTTATCAGTTTGTTTCCATGTGTTAAAAAAAAAATCTATTTTCATTATTTATTTTATTCTTCTTCTTATTTTTACTTATTCATTTATTTATTTATTTTTACTTATTTTATTTATTTATTTTTTTTTTGGGGGGGGGGGCGATCTACAGCAATTAACCTACTAAACAGTGGCCAGGAGATATGTTTGTATGCGCTAATGGTTAAAAAAAAGGCTTCTTAATCATAATACGATTTTCAATTTAATCCCTTTTCTCCTGGAAAAAGAGACAGGTGTTGGAGGAAAACAGAGTACATACTCTGGTCCAGCTCTTTGCCAAACGTGTATGTCTGCAAATAGCTGGAAGCTCCAAACGAATTGTTAAACAAATAATCAGGCATTTTTTAGTCAGCCAAAGTAGCCCCCTTTGCTGTACTCATGCGATATAACACATGCAGTGCACAGAAGGAAAACATTCATTTTATGCTCTTTCATTAAAAATACGCTCCATGGAAAAGTATGAAAAATCCATGATATTATTCATTTTTTGTTTTCTTTTTATCTTTATCTTGATTTTTTTTTTCCACAATGTATTGGTCTCTTTCAACAACTTGAATGGAAATGCATAGATGTTTGAACCTATTCTAGATTAAACACATCTCTTACAGTATATTGTTTTCACACTTTACTATATCATACAAGCTTGACACGCCGAGAAGCACTCTGAATATATATGGGGAAATTCAGTATACAGTCTGTCGTTAATTGAGCTTTTTTTTCAGTTCCTCCTCCTCCATTTTCTCTCATCTCTCAGCCTTAGAGATTATTGGGTCTACAAGTTAAAGCCTACATATGTCTCGCAACCAGTTGAAATGAGACGTAAGTCGCTGGACTAGAACCGAGAAATCAGGCTTTAAATGTCTTGAGGAGGGTCAGATATCGATATATTTTTTTTTCTTTTAATTGCAGAAATCAAAAGTGAATTCATTTCTAAACAAGACAATATCGGTCTTACTCTCGATTTATGAATATTACTTTTTTGTGAGGGAGGCATCATCTAGATGTATACGTTCGACCATTCATTTAAACGATTTTCTCAGAATTTCGGTTACTTTGTCTCTTTAAACTGCAAATATTTCTGGTTAGAATAGCACTAGCTCAAAACTGTTTTCACCATCTGAAACGATAGGAAATAAGCTTTCACGTGATATCAAAAACCCCATATGGTGAAAAATCGACATACAACTCATTATGACTGGCTGCGAGACATGCTATTTCATATTACCATGAAGTTATTTCATGTCTACCTGTTGGCCAATAATTTATTTTGGAATCATCTCTTGGAAACCGTGACTGTAATTCTTATCTGTGGAAATGCATTGTAGTTATTTGCCTTGAATATTATGTTCCTTTTCTTTTGTAGACATTTCAATGGCACAGGCAGGGCCAGTGCGTTATTACGACAGCAAAATCTAACCTACTTTGAAGTATTTGTGTCTGGGGTGAAGGATCCGAGACATTCGCCGAAAAATTATTTCATGGAGGCTTGTAAGTATCTGTGGTCTATGGAAGAATTTCTGGAAGGATTTGAAAAAAGGCAATGATAAATGATAGCAATGTCGAGGAAATAAAGATTGAGACTGAAAAATTATATGATTATGAAAAAGAAATTTTAAAAAAATATATCTTTTGTGTGTTTCTTCACAAGTCTGCCTTAGGGTTTTCAAAGCAAAATTACCATACTACGACGGAGCAAAAACCATTATATATCGATCTCTCAGATAAAAGGCAAAGCTGTATCAGTTATTACAGAACGAATTTTAACTCAACCACATAGTATGTATCTCTAGAACTTCCTCGCTGCTCAAGCTATCTTTCATAGAGAGATTAAAATATTTCATGTCTGGTATGACTTGTGGGACATTTGAATCCTTTCACATTGCAAGTCAAATCAAGTATTTCTACGTTTGTTCTCAATACCAGCCCGGTTCCAGTGGGAGCAATACGACCCGGAGATTGTCTCCGACGTCTTGTTTGCCATAGCCAACGTGATCAGCTTTGCCCGGACCACACAGCTCATGCCTGCCTTTGAGGTGCTGGGTCCACTCCAGATCTCCCTGGGCCGCATGATCGGCGACATTACAAGATTCATGGTGCTCTTCACCCTTGTAAGTTTATGTCCATATATAACTGTTCTTGCAACAAAACTGTGTAAACAGTGTCAAATTAACCTTTTAAGGACCTGAGCAGCCAATAGAACATAATGTGTTCTGTTTTATGACAGTCGAATTTCCTCAATCTTGTTAGATATCATATGTACTTTCTGCGACTAGTCTGCCTTAGGACTCGAAATTGGTTGCCCATAGATGTCCCAGTATGTTCTTGTCTTTCAGTTTCTTTTTTTTTTTTTAAAGTCATTGCTAACTGTATATCAAGTATGTCACTTTCAACAAATAGCGGATTTAGTACAAACGAAACAAAACAAAATTTACATTTCATTTACAATGGGTAGACTTTTGGAACTTTAGAAATCTCTGAGATAAGTCAACTACATAAAATCGTAATGGCGATTTTGTCACAAGTTTAGGTGATCATTTCATCAACAATTTGATTAACACATACTGGACATATCAACGTGTTGGCTTGTTTATGAAAACAAATGGGTACCTTACAACAGGTGACCAAGTGACTAAAATGAACGGTGGCAAGGGAGACGGGGAAAACACAAAATACTCCTGCCTGTGAAAATCTTTCATAATAATAGGCGATCAGTTAGTCAAGATGTTGATTCTCCATATCCATAGCTCTAAGTTTGAAGCCAAAGACAATGCACTAATAAGTTACCAGTGCTTTCAATGGGCTTGCTCTTTATTTCAAAGAAACAGACATAAAGATGTTTTGACGAAAAGGCGTGTTTAACATCACAATATTTACTGAAATATTTAAGAAGGGGGCTTTATGGGTTTCTTATTAGTCAAGCATGATTGAAAGATTAGAGAGGAGGAGGTGAGAACGATATGAATCTGTTCATCACTGGCAGGCTAGTTCAACATGTTTACATAAGAGAGTTCATGGTCGTTGTCTCCTAATATTTCACTAGTGAAATGGCAGTGCAAATATAGATATAGATTTTGTTGCCTGAGATCACAGGGGATGGCTGGACTGTGAGCACAGAAGGTCTGGACCTCTATCTAACTGTGATGAAATCCAAACGTCTTGTAGCCTTCTCTTCCTAGGAGGTCCTGATCTAACATTTTTGTTATATTTGAGCTAGTCTTTATCTGTCTCAGGATGTTTATCCGTGCTTAACACGGCAAACTAACGTGTCTGTCATCGATCAAGATTCTCTGGATCGGTTCATCCAATGAACATACACTTGGCAACTTCACCCTCATATGTGTACACTTCTAGATGATAAACAGTATTTCCCAAAATGTCATTTTGGTAGTTCCCGAATTGCAATGTTTTCAAGGGTGAAAAAAACATAAGCACGCCGTGCCCTTTTTAAGACCATTATTCACTTGTTTAGATGATGTGATAAATAACCAAAGCAACAGAAACAAACAAAGAAAAAAATATTTAGTGCCATTGAGAATTTAGAGAATGAATTTAGTGTTAAGGAACAAGAGCAAAACGATGTTTAATGTGGTTTAGTTTTTGCCGAGCTTTTACTTAGCGATTGTCTTCTGTCTATCTTTATTTTTCCTTTTCTCTCTTTCCCAAACAGATACGTATAAAACTCTCTTTTATTTTTCATTTTAAATTTCTCCAGTTTTTCTCCTTTCTGCTCTCTCTCTCTCTCTGTCTAACTCTCTCTCTCTCTCGCTCTCTTTTTCTCTCTCTCTTCTTCCTCTTTTATTGCCCCACAAGAGCACTCAAACACATTAAAAAAGCTAGCAGTAGAATCAGTTTCATTTTGCATCGCTCTAAGCCAAATTGATTTAACCTGTGCATGTTTTCTCACGAATGTAAAATACACTGTATCTGACAAGCAGTTTCATCGGACAAGTGACATAAATCCAATGTGATCTATTTCTTTCATCCGATCTGTTTGTCTTTTCTCACTTACTGCTTACTTTTCATCTCATCGGAAACAGAAAAAGGCAAATTTGGGATCAGTTTGTCTTTCAGAACAGATGGACCAACAAGAACTGAATGTTCGCGTTCATCCCTTCAAATGCTGACAAAATATGTCAGTCTGAAAGCCTAGCGAACACGTTAACAGGATAGAAAAACAACACCACTTTTTATCGATTCTCTAAATCTACGTCAGATTATTTGGAACGTCTGATTTAGCTCATTTTTTAGAGGTCAACACGGTCACTGTAAAAGCCTTGTTCTATTTATGCTGTTGTTGTTGTTGTTTTTGTTGTTGTTGTTGTTGTTGTTTAACGTGTGTTTGAAGACGAATAAAACAGTTCTTGCCTTCAAGCTGAATCCGAACAATAATGATGAAAAGGCAGGTCCAATAGTGTATTATACTGAGATAATGCTGAGTATCATGGAAGATAATCATGTCATATTTACTTATATTTTTTACCGTTATAGATCTAGATCTAAAGTATCTTATTCTAGACAGGAAGAATAATAGCGAATAGTAACATACTTTACTTAGTTCACAGGCATTGTCTAGATTGTCCATTATATCTACATGTGTCCATTTTACCCCAGGTACTGTTTGCCTTCATGGTGGGCCTACACAACCTTTACTGGTACTACGGTGCGCAGAAGATCAAGATGGAAGTGAATGGGCAGCTGGTGGCTACCTATGCAGCTAAAGCATTCCAAGGGTGAGTCAAGGACAGGGCCTGACGGTTTATCTTTTGCTAGCCAAATGACTATGGAAATAGTCTGTACTACTTGGAGCCATGAATGAATAATATAAACATGCCATAAATTCTCCCTCCTCCCCCGTGTGTGTCTCAAATTACACTATGGGTTTTACGGAATGTAATAATAATAATAAATAATAGAAAGCATTTATACAGGGCTTATTCCTTATGCAGAACAAGCTTTAATGGGTTAACCATATATTATTATACCGTCGTACGTTTTCAGCTTCCTGGCAAGCATATAATGCGCCTGATTGTTAAGCTCTCAAATCCTTGTTGATCTAATAATGGAATTCAATGTCCATATTGGGTACCCATTTTAACCTGAGTCGAGTCAGAAATATGTGTAAACTATATATCTGATAAAGCAAACCAAGGGTATCTTTATTCCTCTCCAGGTTGCAGCAGACGTTTTCCAGCCTGTTCTGGTCCATGTTTGGCCACGTCAGTATGTCTGACATCACCATCACGCACCCCAAGGCCAACGGGGGTGAGTCACAATTGACTAAGATCTTACTCTTAGGTCCTTTCAAGAAATGTATAGGAATTTGATTTCAGTTCGGTTGTGCCAAGTCCTGCAGTAACAAGTTGGCACCCAATCGGTTCTGGACTTTACAGTGTTCACGTGTTCATAAAGCAAATCTTAAAGTCGAAAACGAAGGTTCCTCTGATTTATCAAAAATATCTTTATTTTGGGAAAAATCGGATCTTTAGATTTTTTCAGAATATTCCTACTGCTATTGTCAAGCGTCGCCTCCTTGGGCATTCCCCAATGCTGTTGGATCCTGAATATACTGCTGTTACTAGCATTATCTCTTCACTCAACATTCAAGAGCATTTCACTGATTTATTCAGGTTATGGAATAAGATAACCTGACATTGAAGAAAAAAATCCTACGATCATTGGGGACAAACACCCAAAAGAACAACTCACAAACAAAACAATGTTGCTCTCACGATCCATAGCTCTTTACTCTCCCGATCATTGGGTCACTATTGAGGACGCCTGTTTTGACAACTCTCTACATCTCAGACAGTCTTTGATGTGGGTTTTATGTTGTCAAAGCTAACTCCCACGTTGCTGATAAAGCTAAAGACAAAACAAATACAAAGGAACAGCAAGGAAAAAAAGGGGGGGGGGAGGGAGGGAGGGATGGGAAGTCTTTATTTCTGGTCTATGTAGTTGCATAAAAATGTCGAGCACTCTTTCGAATGAAGATTCCATAGCTATCTGCCATTTTTTCTTTTCTTTCCTTTTTTTCCAATCACTATTTCCTCTTGTCTCAAAATGAAAGTCGTAACTGACAAAATTGTCAGATAAAGTGACGCACCATATCCTCTCCTAGGATGCTAGGGGAAAAATAATCAAAGAGATGAAAGAACGCAAACACCAGAGAAGCGGACATAAGGCATGATTCATCGTCAAAAACATTTGGAGAAGATGGAGAAGATGCAAGGAAAGAAGATTATTTTTTAAAACGTTGTTTTATCTTAAAATCCAATACAAAATTAAACTATGATTTCGGCAACTTTATCGACAAAAGCCAATCAAAACATAGTTATAGAATGTGAATGGGAAACATGGAAGGCTCAAATGTTTGCTGTTCTTGTTCTGTGGTTATGTGTTTGTTTCTGTCTGTTTCCATGTTCACGGGCCTGTCATTATCGTTGATAATAGAAAATCTGTATCTTTATCTGTAAGCCTGTCATTATCGTTGATAAAAGAAAATCTGTATCTTTATCTGTAAGTACTGGAGCTGTTTTAATCTTCAAAAAATGGGACATAACCATTATCACTTATTCACTTTTTATTTCACTCTGTTGCATTCTGTCTGTTTCTATTATTGGTAATGAATCATTTTTCACTACTGAGTTAGATGCAATAACATGATAGGGAATGCAACTAAAATAGCATAACATCGCTATATTGTAGTAAGCATTTGAGTCCACAAAAGGTAAATTAATACGGCCAGATCATCTTATTGCATATAATATGAAAATATAAAAATTGGTCACATAATTTAGTAATTAATTATCGATAGCATCATCTTTCCTAATGTAGTCTACTTTTAATTACATTATCAAAAGCAGTGAAAAAAAAAAAAACATCTATATGCTGGCAGCTGAGAAACCAGAGGAAAATATACACCAACCAACGTAAGAACAACAAAATCATTCTGTGTGATATGCTTTTCAAATGTCGATACAGTTCAACCATTGATTTTGAACATGTTTATTATGGACGAATAGAAATATCTTTAGGTCATAAATGTTTGTTTCCTAAATATATTTCCTCAACTATTCAGTCGCTTAAACGACCGATAAATCCAAGATGGACATCTGTAAGAAACTAGAATATTATAAATCTAGCATTTCATCTCTATCAAACAGAATCTATCGCCAGAGACAAATTTAGTGACGGGGTTTAATCTTTTTCTACATATACCTAATTTCACAGAACAAATGCAAAGTTTAAACATTTGCGATTGAAGTACGTTTGAGTGGACATCCTGTGCAAACAGATTTTCGACTGTTCAGCTTATCACTCACCCACTCTCGATTTCTGCGATTGGTTCTTTCTATCTGATGCACGTATTCTAGTACTGTGTTGGTTATTAACTAACTTTTTTATTTTATATTTTCTTTTTTTTTTTTTTTCATTATTCATGGAAATAATCTTTCATCACCTGGCCTTTTGATGCATCTTTCATTATTTTTGGTCATCATCACTCACTTACTCACTCAGTTTTTCTGATTCAGGGATTCTCATGTTCTGCCTCGGTCACTCCAGCATCTCACCTATACCCCGCACTCTGACAATATGTCACTTTGAAATACTTACTATCAAGCCGCCATTTCCTATTTCAAGACTTGCCACGGTGTAATGTTCGGTGAAGACTGGTTTGGAATTCCCGAAAGGAAATTACATGTAATTCCAAACTTAAATCAAACAGTTATATCTTTCTATGGCCTAGGAGTAAAATGATGCTATTCCATGGTCTTTGGAAAACTGAGAATTCCTGTTTCTCTTTCCTATGTTTGTTTCTGGTCTGAACTTTCTGGCTTGCCATCTCTTCTCTGCTGCCTGCACTTCTGTCAGTGCGTCAATGCATGACGATGGACGGAGACCGCACCAGGATATACTGCGCCGACGGCCCGTTTACAGAAGTGGAGAAGAATGCCTCAGGTAGTTTGCCAGTGTCCTATCCCGTGCCTAAATTAATATCTTAATGTATGGACATGCTGTGATGGCATTTTAGAATCTCATCGGCCTAGACTGGACGTGTACGCTTTGTTGTAGGATCCAGGCGTAGACCATTTGCTTTCCCAAGTTTGTGTCAAGATTGAAGCGCATCAAAGAGGTTACAGACCACCGCCATCTATTCTTTCGACTCCCGATTTAATATTAGTTTCTCTTTCTCTCTCTGGCAATGTTAGATGTCTATCAAAGTACAATTCCATTTATTGGTCTCATTCTCTATGAACCTCCCAAAATAGTTATAGCCCATCTTACGAGATCTTTTGAACAGTAAAGCATACTCAACACATACGTTCTTCGACAAGAAAAAGAAGTGAGAACACCAAGACAACATGCTACTGTTTCTGGTCCTCAAGTTATACTAGGCAACTGTAATAAAATGATTACTTTTCTCCAGGGTATTATTGAGAACTAAAATCTCTTGGAAAAAGCAACTACATCAAACCAGAACCGATTCTGCATATTCTGAAAACTCAGCGTGAAGATGTTGATTTAGAATAATTTAGAATAATTTCACATCGAGGACAAACTGGAATGTTCTTCTCAGCATAGAAAATCTCAATATATTTTAATTAGGCCTTGTCTATGACATCTAAGTCTGCGGTTACGAGCTATATTGATGTATCCAATATTCTTCCTGAAGTGAAAAAATGTGGAACTGTTTAATTCCGATTTTTGCAATGGTTTCCATTGCCCTCTTGCTGGACACATTTACAGGCTTGCTATATTGCAAGCCATATATTTTCTGTTACTGTTCATAACTCAGAAATTCAGATCCACTTCTTTTTTAAACAAATAAGTTTTAAGATCCCTAATTTGATTGAAATGACGCTTCTGTGCTGAAAGCTTCTCGGGAATATCGGTATTACTTCAAGAAACTTAAACTAACTCGTGTGTTGGAAATGTCAGGAGTAAACCTCTGTTATTGTTTACCTCCTGTTGATAGAGAATTCATTTTATTACGAAAATAAAAATTAACAGAACCCTGTCCAGCATGAAAAAAATTCCGCAAAGTAGTATTATCGGCCTGATAAAAAGGTTTACACGAATCACTGGATCTATATCATCCGCAGTCACGAAATTAATGTATTATTCTGTAGAATTGTCCAAGCGGACAGATAACTTTTTTTTTTTCATCTGGGCGAGCTAAGCGTGATTTGCTTTGTACTAATGTTTTGTCCTGCATGCCTAGCATGTAGTCTTTCGCTGTAGAGGCTTGTGCATGAGCATTATTTCAGGCATGCAGTTGCACATGTGCGTGGATTGCAGAGTTGTTCTTTATACGCAGCTTGTCCGTTGCCCAAATAATCATACATTTGCTAACTTGTGTGGTAATATGCATTACTGCTATGGTTTATATTCTGCCTTTAATTTGATGCACTGTCATGTCTCGTCTCTAATACTTTTCATGGATTGTTAGCAGTGTTCTTGGGTGATGGTAGTGGGGGGGGGGGGGGGGAAGGGGGGGGTCAGTTATCCATTCCTTTCGTTTTTAATGTTCT
>JBCAUA010000012.1:2355510-2382537 GCA_038406235.1 Peronia verruculata | reverse complement strand
AGAGAAATTGAGTGGTTTTTCATGCTCCATTACTTAACGAGGGAGAGGAAAAAAAAAACCAACTAAATGTTGTAACACAATTATATTTACATTAGTTTCTTTTCTTGATGTAAAATAACTCAAAGGAATAAAATGGTTGAGATCTGGGTGATTTCACTGAAAAGATAGCTTCTTTCACTAATATCAACAGGACTGCACGTAAAACAACGATAAAATTATCTTTCTTTCTTGTGATACCTATCAGTCTGAAAAATTAGTGTTCTTCAAGTGAAAGAGGAAAACTGCTGTTACACATACACTTTTCTTCTCGTCGACTTTAAACTACTCTTTCTCTTTCTCTCGCCGTTTTTCTTCTCTTTTTCGCAGTTTTCATTGTCATTTGCATTGATCCTATAATTTCATTATTCATCTGCACTGTCTTAAATTTATGCAAGTGGACAGGAAAAGTACAAAAATATTTGTCTGATACTCTTATTAATTTGGACTATTTGAAATTATTAACCATTTTCAAATTAAATAAATCCTAGAGCTTGTTGATGTTTGTTTGCGTGAGTTTGAACAAAGTCTTGTAATTTCAGCAGTAAGCAAAATTCTAGGGGCAAAAACAAAACACACACACACACACACACACACACACAAACACACACAAGGGCCATACTGGATCTTTCAGCAATATCTTTGCTGATTTACTTTATTCAGAATTAAATTGAAACATGTGATCAAATGACAACGAAAATAATAACAACAACAACAACTACAAACAAAGAAACAAACGAAGAAAATAAAATAAAAACAATAAATGAAAATAGCACAAATTGAAAATAATTATGTAACAGTAGTATTATGTATTAGGCCTACGTCAAGCCAATTCAGTTCAATCTGAGATGAATGTGTCGTTTTTGGAATTTGCAGTCATTTTTATTCCCTATGAATCATTTTGTACTTTGAGGAGAGATATTTAAGTACCTGAGTATGGGTGTTTGATTTTGTAGTTTCAAAACACTTTAAAACTTTTTAAAATCAGAACAAAACAACGAATATGAGTTCATATTTTCTTGAACAATCTCTCATTCACTCACTCACTCATTCAGTCACTCGTTTGCTCACTCACTCACTCATTCACTCACTTACTCACTCACTTAATCACTCACTCACTCACTCACTCACTCACTCACGCATTCACTCACTCACTCACCAACCCACTCACTCACTCACTCACTCCCTCACTCACTCACTCACTCACTCATTCACTCACTCACTCACTCACTCAATGGACTCGAACTCACCTTTGATGTATAAAATCCGTTGGCGTGGTAGGGCAGAGGGAAGAGTTGAACTGTCAGTCTGACATTATCAGGACCATAATGATTGGCCATCTCCTTGATGTGTGGCCACGCCTCTTTGCTGTCTGGGCAAATCAAATCCAAGAAAATTTCAACGTGTACTTTGGCGTTGGCACTGCCGTTGTTGTAGACAAATCCCACTGGCCGGGATGACGTTGCCACTTGTCCGTAAGCACTTGGAATGAGTAGCAGCAGCGCCAAGTACAACATGGTTAAGGACTTTGAGTACAGCACTGCAAAGAAACTGAGAACGGAAAAGGCAAATTTTGTAGGATGATTGCAAATAATTGTAATTGCACCTGTTTGTTTTCAGGCATATTTCGTGTGTGGCTGCTAAACATTTTGGTTCTGTAAAGCGCTTCGAACCCTACGGGGGTGAGGCGCTATATAAATGCCCTTTATTATTATTATTATTTCATTGGTCGTTTCGAATTGGTATTTTGGATTTGGAGTTCATGACACGGCAGCATAATCACGGTTATAATGTAACTAGAAAGGCAGAAAACGTCTCCGAATTAATGGCTGCAAATACATTGGACCATTAAACATCGTCGTTTTTTGGTGTTAAAGATGTGGTAACATTGAAAGCGATATCTGTGCAAATACTGATAAATAAAATTATCACAGCAATTCTTGCATTGGTGGTTATGGAAGAAAAAGAAATGGCTAGATGGTAGCAGATATTTCACGTGTGATTAATTTCATTTAGACCAAATTTTTACGGTAAATTTCCAATAAATAAATAGAGAGAAACAAATTAGATTTCAAATTAAAACTTAATCTAATATCTTCATTCGCTATTAGTTTTATAATCTAATATTATAATTTCGAATTTTATTTTGATTTTTTAAAGCGAAAAAGCCGATTTTGCGCAAGAGTTACCCCTCCATTCATAACAGCGATCTGAGGGTTCCGCTTCCGGCACGCGAGACTCCATTGTTTGTTGTCTCCCCTGTCACAGTTGTGCGCGTGATGGTCACGAGAGGTGAAAAGGAAACGGAAATGATGTTTCAATGTGGGAGGGGAAAAAAGTTTTTTAAAAATCTGTCAGATGCTCGAGTTGGGCGCGGTGACAAATTACTCAAAGGTGTTACCTGGCAAGTATCAGGTGAAAAGGTCGGGATGACAATGGCCTTGACATTTCCTTTGTTACCTGAGGAGTTGGGAAATCATAAGGTCTCAAGTCCGAAGATTATAAGGTTTATCATAATTGTGACCTTGTGGCGCCCTGATATAGATTTTTTTTTTTTTTTTAGATTTGCTTTTCTAGCTGTGTGCCTACCCACCCTTTTATCTGTCTATCCACTACCTAATTTACCTACGTATCTACTACTTATCTATCTACATACATACATACATACATACATACATACATACATACATACATACATACATACATACATACATACATACATACATACAAGCAAGCGTGCATTCAATGACTTTATCACACTGCTATCGTCCTATGTTTATAGATGTGATATCTTGTGCAAAAACTGGATATAATCTACATGTGTGTATCTCGCCTGTTCAGACAATGTGCTCTTCGAACTCAACACTTGTAAAATGATCCTATGTATCAAGTGTTGCGTTTTTAAGTCCCTCAGTAGAATCATGTTCAAGTGTTGTGTTTTTAAAATCCCTCAGTATATTTATTTTGTCCTGCCAATTGATGTCAGAATAATATTTGGATTTGATCTGTGTATAGATCAATTCTTTATATTTTTCCTTTTGTGGTTTGGTTTACTTAACTACACGAAGTCGACATAATGATAAATACGCTCAATGAAAATTGAAATAACTTGATCTTTATTTCAATGGACCCTTTCAGGATTGCTAAATTTGTTTCCTAGGCCCAAATAGTTAGTGTGGAATGTTTCCAATCATTATGAATTTTTGCATTAATGACCAGCTGGTACTAGACCTAGTACGCAATGTTCATTTGCCTGACAAGTGCATACTTACGTCTCTAAAATTTATTGACATAAATCTTATTGTATCCCCACTTCAAAAATGGTTTCCCAGTGGTTTCAAACAAATAATATTTGCCTCAGTAATTAGAAAAGGCCTATCCCTGATAAAATTCGGAGATAAAACAAAGCACTCATTCTTTTATTTAGATACCCACGGTTAACTGGCTCTATATGTGGTTTCAAACAATAATATTTGTCTTAATGATGGGAAAAGGCCTATCCTTGATGAAATTCGGAGACAAAACAAAACATTCATTTTTTTATTTTATTATTATTATTATTGTTATTATTATTTCTTTAAATAACCGAGGTTAACTTAACTTACTCTATACGATTTACTCGATCTCTCGGTGTATTGATCTGACAGCCTGTGATTAATTTGATTTCTTCATTCAATTATTAAGACAGTATGCCTGAAATATTCGGGAGAGGGTCCACAAATAGTCATAGTATCCGGGAAAACTTGAAGAGTAAACATTATTTTTATTTATTCATTTATTTATTTATTTTTTACAGAACTAGAAACTATGGACACCCGTTCACTTTGAACAGCCTGGAAAATGAGTGGAAACTTGCCTACTTAAGCACGTCGATATGAAATGTGCCAGAGGTGGATGACATTTTATATGGGCTTCATGGTCTTCTTTTTTAGTTGAGTTGAGAATAACACAGCAGAACGTTCTCTGAAGGACTGCAAGGCATTTGAAAATATCTTTCTATAGGAAACATTTATGTAAAAATATGTAGAAGACCTTTGTTCCGAACATATCTCAATACGTTTCAATCAGATTTGTAAGTTTTTTTCTTTCTTTTTCTTTCAGCTCTTCTGCCTGCTACTTTTTTTAATATATATTTTTATTTTGTTTGATCAGCCTGTCTTTGGTTTCCACAAGAACATATTGTCTTTGATTATTTGATCACACTATTTGATCGGTTCAGATAAGACGCGCAGTTTTCATAAGGCTAAATGATATAAATTGCGTAAAGAATGAGCTATTTGTCTGAACGAAGGCCAGTGGTAAATACAAACAGTGAAAATAGCTTCGGTGAATCCAGGCAGTGAAGTGTGGGCTGGAGTTTAGATCAAGTCAAATCAGTATGTGAATATGAGTTGTAATGATTGGTAAAGAGGAGCAGTACAGTAACAATAGGGTCCAGGGATAAATGACATCATTGTTTGTTTGCAACTGAAGCTCAGTGCGCATTCCCTTCTCGCTAACAGTTGCCTTTAAATAGCACTGGAAAGACGAATGACTTCAACTCGGGGCGTATCGAAAGAACCACAGATTGAGCATATGGGGAGCCGGTGCCGAATCGCACGCATGGCGTTTGCAATGTGTTTCCCTTCCGCACTTGACCCCGTCACAGACATAACTCACAGTGACACAATGCGCACACACACATAATTATAGATTGGCGCACTCTTATTCCTTCTCACACCTGTCTAGGGATTCACACTCAATACAGATAAAGGTTTACATGTATCCACAGAATCACACAACACACATACACACTCTTTCTCTCTCTCTCTCTCTCTCTCTCTCTCTCTCACACACACACACACACACACACACATACACACACTTACACACACACACATATACAAATACACATACAGATACCCGCGCAAGATGCACACGTACAAATAAGCACATACACAAACACACACAGAGACGCTTGCACAAGATGCACACACATACACACACTCGAATGTACCCACACAAACATATGGACAAACAGACAGGCAAATAAAAATGGAGGCCAAGAGTTTTACAAGCCACTAATGACGTGCGCCAGAGTAGGACTTGAGCGTCTCTCCAGCCTCGTCACTTGGTTACTTCTTCTTGACAGTGACGTGAAATATCGAGTGGTGTGCAAGATATCAGTCGGCCAAGGGATCGGAGCCACTGCTCTCTTCTATAAGAATCGATTGTTATTAGACTCGGTTACTCCCATGAATTCAAACAGGCTCGTCCTGTTGAAAATCTCCAAGCAGTTTCCAATAACCGTTAACAGTTTCTTTTTAATTCTGTTAGTTGATTTTCCCCTTTTCTTCATTTGTCTCTTACGTCATTTCTCTCTCTCTCTTTTTTTCTCTCTCTCTCTTCCTATTTCTCTCTCTCTCTCTCTCTCTTTCTCTTTCTCTCACCCTTACTTAACTTTTTGTCTTTTCTCTGTCCTTTTCATCCATGTCATTATCCTTTTGTTTTGTTATTCATTCCTGTCTGCCCTGACCTTCAGTCTATCATTTCCTCTCTCTTTCTCTCTCTTTTCTCTCCTATTTTCTACTACGTCATCAATCTTTGCTTTTTATCTCCTTCCCTTTTTCCTTCAAAGTTTTCCTATCAGTGTTCTCACTATGTCACTATTTTCTCTTTCTTTCCATCTGTTGTCTACTCGCTTTGCTAACTATCTGTTTCAGGACGCCACCACAACTACTGAACGAGGATTCGTTTCAATAGATGGTACTCTCCAAGAGGATTGGACACAGTGCACCGGTGGTCTCTCTCTCTCTCTCTCTCTCTCTCTCTCTCTCTCTGGGCCCCTTTCCGTAATAAAGACGATTTTTCCAACTTTTCTGGCTGTACTTCTATATGGTCATATAAAGAACAGAGCACACACATTTATAAGCCAATAGTAGGTGTTGATAACTTTATCACTGTTTTTTTAAAATATTTGGCTTTTATCTTTATTTTTATTATTAACATTTTTTAAAAATAAGAACTCGTTTTTACTTTTATTATGTAACCAGTCGTTCAGTTCAACGAAAGTGCTATTATTCCCTATAGGTTTTGTATCCCGGGCATGATTAGAATAAAATTTTTGGGGTAAAAATTTGGAATGTGGGGAAATTTTGCCTGTACAGCAGCGTTTCTGCTTACTCTTATTCAGATTTTTGACTGTCAAGAGTTCTTACATGTGCGTAACGTATGTATAGGACCTCCAAATTTAAATATATTCTCCGTTATACGAAAAGGTAGACGACGCGTTTCTTTACATAAGACGTAAGAGTACTGAATATTAAAAAAGCAATCCTAATCTTTCCTTTCACCATATGGGAGCTGAACCAGCGACACTTTCACCCAGAGGCAGACGCCTGAGCCTCAGCCATGCCATCTCCGTGAAATCGATTACCAACATTAGAATCGTTTCAATCCACTAAGTATCCTTAATTTACTGAATAATGTATGGGCCTGTAAAAGACCAATCTGCTGTACATCTTTAAGCACCCTTCTACCACTCTCTCAGATTCATTAAGGGGAAAAATAAGATATCGCGAAGATTATTTCTCTATCCTGTGGCTCTTCAAATGGGGTCACATCTGCATATTCATTCCCAATTACGCAGCGCTTTTCGACTCATAATTTTGACACAACAATTTGAACAAAGACGTTAATAAGGCTTAAGCGTGACGTTTTATGCAGTTCGCTCCCTCAATGTCCGATGTGGGATTGTTTCCGGGGCAGACAGTTCAATTTTCGCAGTCCTTCCAACCCAAACTGTCGCGAATTGCGACACCCGTCCCGTCATTCATACGCAGACAATGGCAGCTGGGCTCGCGCCATGCTTGACCTATATATCGGAAAGGCCATGAGGGCTTGGCGAGGGGCGGACACTCTAAATGAATGGAAAGTCAAACAAAAGGGCTTATCTCCCTTTTCAACGTGTTTTATGTCCCCACTGTTCAATGTGTGTTTGTGTGTGTGTATGTATTGTGTGACTCTGTATATGTGAGACAAAGACTATGTGTGTGTGTGTGTTTGGGGTTTGGGGGGAGGGAGGGGCGCAAGAAAGGGATCCCAAAATGATTACGTTTATCATTGTTCACATCAACCTCGTTGTGAACTATGATGAAATATACCTATTGATGTCCAACCTCTATAAGGGACAGAAAATTAGAGATTCTGATGAAGCCGTCAGATGAGCGTCATTGAAAACACAGCATATAAATGGGTTCAGTAGATGAATGCCGGCAATACGTGCCCAAATAGAATAGATATATACAAACATTGTTGAACATTTGTGTGGATGTCAGACGCGATTTTTTACAGGACACACTTTAAGAAAAAGCAGACAAAAGAAAACTGCACGATATTGAAAGAACATGACAAGAAAAAGCATTCTAACACGCAGCAAGAACCAGTGTCAAACCTCTAGGTGCATATTGCGAAAAACTGTAATGTATTACAGGTCGGATGTATTTGTATAAACGTATGACTCGTCAATAAATAGCATGCTATGTAACAACCTGGAAGTATTATTATCTCCCCTGATCAAAAAGTATTCATTTCTTTATCCTATTTGTCGATCTGTCCATCTGCATGCTGTTTTATTCACCACCTTCATTTTCTCCATTACAGTAGTCTGTTCTCCTTCTTCTTCTTCTTCTTTTTCTTTTTTTTTTTTCCTAATGTCCCACAAATCTTCCTCATTACTTTTTCACTTGTTCTTCTCTCACTCACCCATTTCTTTCTTTATTATTCGATGCCAATCCTCTTCTCACACCCCCCCCCCCCCTCCTCGTCCTCTCCATCCCTGAATTTTATTTCTTTCTTCTTCTTTTTTTTTAAACCTTATTGACAAAGCCAATATAATTCGAATTCTTTAACTCAGATCCCCCAAAATCTCTTATTGTATAATATACCAGCCATCTTGTCTGTTGACCTTCAGCCCTTGTGAAACATTTCCGTCAATTACACCCTTGTGTCTTCGTTTTCATCACAGAGCCAGGAATTTGTAAACTGGAAGGTGTTCCTGGCCAGCCACGGGGAGCCAGATGATTGTACAATCATAGTGCGAGACATTCCTACAAAGGGAACAAGATGGTGTCTATTGTGACGCGGTTGTAGCGCTTTCCTGAGGAGTTCCACGTGACCTGACGTGACGCGTGGCGCGTGGCTTTGTACATAAGGAGATGGAAAAAAGGGGGGGGGGGAGAAAATGAGTTTTTTGGACATTGTCTTATTGTGTATAATACAGTTTGAGTTATAGTTTCAGTATACCCGTGTTTATTTTTATTTTGTCTACGTGATTTCATCTTTTAAAAAAAAATTTTTGAATAACGAAAGCCTCTTTTCCTCTTCTTTTTTAAACAGCATTTGGTAACCAGTAATAACCTTCACTGCATCCCTTTTTAAGGCCTTTCTTAAGTCCAAGGGATTTTAATCCTTCTAGAATTAAGACACAATGTCGCTATTCATACAAGTAAAATATTGGGCTTATAAATCATTGAAACACGAATGAAATATTCCGAGATCTAAACTACACTAATATAAAGCTTCTGTCCGTATTGTAGGTGAGACACTTCGTACCCAGAGCGTTAACCTATTTCTTATATAATTTGTATTCACTCAGGTTTGCCCTGAATAATTCCGAAACCTACAATACAATGTTTATAATGCAAACTTATTATTGATACATTTTATACTATTGTGGTTTGTTATTCTTATATAACAGGAGTCCACGGAAAGAATAAGCGAAGTCAGAAATTGCGCGGTTATTTGCAGATGGAAGGCAAATTTATTGTGCTGGTCTGATTTTTTCTTACGCGTTGTTTTCAGAGTTGTCTCGTTTTGATGACTTTAGTCTTTCAATCCTAAGAAAGAAGGATTATTTGGGCTTTAAGAGACTGCCTGTTGTTATTGTTTTGGTTGTTTGTTTTGTTGTTGTTGTTTAGAATTTTTATCTGTAGCAATTTGGAAATTTGATAGTTTGCTCTGACAGTAGCACCCCGCCTACTCTTTATCCATTTTGAACTGCCAAGGGTTCTTCAACTGGCGTAACGTGAGTAACACCGGACCTCAGAAATATATTTGCCCATGGTCTGAAAGGCTAGACGCCGGGCTTTCCTATCCAGAAGAAGTCCGGGAATCACCGAGTCACTGAAAATATACAGGTTTCGATTTTTGTGTCCTTCCAGCCATCTTGTCAATGGAAGACCCGCCAGTCGATCCCTGCCACAACTTCACCAATGTGAGTTGTCCTCACCATGAAGCAGAGGCCAAACCACATAGCCAGGGCGACCCCCCTCATCTTTTTCTAGAATTATTTGGATAGATCAGAATCATGTAAGCAGAACCGCGGCCAGGGAGCTATCGTCGACTCTTGAGTTTGTTCCCCGAGTTTGTCTAAGAGTTACACTTGCAATAATCCACAAACAGCAGACAGATACATCTAATCTAAAAGCATCGTCAAGATAACACAGATGTGCGGAGAAGTGAGTGCACAAACTTTGGGTACTTTACGCAGGAGCACACACGAATGAGTGAGTGATTGAGTGAGTGATTGAGTGAGTGAGTGAGTGAGTGAGTGATTGAGTGATTGAGTGAGTGAGTGAGTGAGTGAGTGAGTGAGTGAGTGAGTGAGTGAGTATATGTGTCAGAATTGTATGAATGAATGAGTTAGACTGTAGGAAAATGAATGAATGGATGAGTGGCGGATCAGCCTAACGGGTCAAAACAAATGTTGCATAATAATTCTCTTGTCACTTTAGTGCAGCAAAGAAGAATGATAAAGGTGACAGATAACACTTACTTATGTATGCTCTGCCTTTATTTGTTATACTCAAGACATCTCAATAATTAATGGTTTCACTCATATAGAGTAGATAAATTAAAGTTTCATGCCTGTACATCTTATTGCTCTAGATAAACTTGTATCTAACTCAAATTCATCTTGCTTTCCCTTCAGAAAATGGTTAGTAAGGGCGAAGAGCAGGAGCAGATGTTGTATGGCAACGTGAGAAATGCCGAGTATTCGCGACAGAAGCAAGACCAGACGGTCCGCCGAATCCAGCAAACTTTGGCAGAGGTCAAACGCCAGAACGCCATCAAGATCAAACAGGACACGGTGGAAAGGAAGCGCAAGGAGGATGAGTTACAGCAGCAGTTGATAAGGGAGAAAGCTGAATTAGATAAGGTAAGCCCAAGGCCTTGTGTTTTCTGTTCTGTTTGAATGTGGGTGCTTAAGTTTACTTGAAGTTAATAAAGCATCATTTAGAGAGGGAGAACCTTGTTGATGGGATGAATCAGTACAGGTTTGATGAAGGAGATGTTTACACGGCTGTTTTCACGTTGCCGGTGGTCTTTAGGTAGGTGGGTGTGCATGTTATTTCCCGTGGCGACAGTGTGATCATCGAGTTATGTGGATGTACTGTGAGTATGTTGTACTGCAATAACAGTTTTCATGCGGAGGTCAATGTGTGAATGTTTAAAATTAAGTGGATGATAGCAGAACGAGCAGGGGATGGAACGAAGGATTCGCAGATATATACATGAATGGATTCATGGATGGATAAATGTAAGGATTGATAGGTGGAGAATGAATGGATGGATAATTGAATGGATGGATGGATGGATGGATGGATGGATGGAACCTTTGATGGATAAATACTTTTTCGGACGGACAGGATGACAGACAGTCACATTGATTTCTTGGATTGGTTCTGATCCCATTGTTACCGATTCGAAAGAATTGTTTACAAAGATTGTCAGTATAAGTAGATTAATGTTGGGCTGAAAACATCGTAAGGTGACGAAGTGAGAGGCCTGTGAAGGGTAACGAAGCAACGAAATGATTGTGAGTTTTGAGGCTGTAATTACATCCGCTGAAGCAGACGCAGCCCATGAGGGCGTCCGACATTTTACTGAGAAATCTGTTATAATTTCTCTGTCTTCGCTGCACCTCTATAATTTTGCTTTGAGGCAGGGGATAAGGCAGATAATGTCAGTCACTGTTGGGACGCGCTGATGGAATTAGTGTCATAACAGTGAGGGGGTCATCAGCTCTCGTACACAAGTTGCACTGTCTTACCCTCGTCTTCCTGGGAGTTTACGGTTGCTTTTATAGCGGAAAGGCAGACACGCGGGCACTCGCATACTCTCATGAAGCAAACCTCAATTAATCCTACGGAGATGAGCGAAATGCTTCCATTCCGTCGGTCGGTGCAAGTAAAAGAAAATTGAAGTGTCTTTTGAAGATGGAAATCACTTGTCAGGCAGCCAGGGTTTAGCAAATGTTCGTGAAAAAGAAAACAAGTCAAGTGAAATATGTATGCCATATTCCAAAGCAATCGTGCTGCGTGTCAGCACTTCAGAATGACTTTCGACAAAGAATAAAATTAACAACAAGAGGACAGTAGAACATGTTTGCGATTTTCAGAACTCATCAGGCTTCGTGTCAAAAGCCCAAAATTGTTTCTGAAATCTAGCTCTGGAATGCAGAAAAATAGATGATGCGTGGCTGTTATACCAAGTAGAGCATACAGACACACACTACGCCCAAAACTCACTCATTCTGTGGTGAATTTCGGAACAATAATCTTGAATAAATACAGTAAATAATGAGCAACATCCACGGCACATTCAAAGAAGATAGAAATGTACGTACTCAAGTGTTTAGTAACATGTAGACATGCAGATATTCAAAAGAAAACACTTCTCCAACGATTTCGCTGTTGTTGTTATTTTTGACAAATAAAACTTCTCCTACATCCCTCTATCCATTTTTCCCTCCCATATTTTTCCTTCTTACTTCGTTGACAGCGAAGCCAGATTTTACCAAAGAAAAACTATGAGAAAAAGTTGGCAGCGAAGAGTGAACACCTGCCTATTTACCACAATGGGAAATATAAAACTGATCGGAGTAATTCCTGTTTTTAGGTCACAGAAATTGCGTGGCCCATAAAACAGTGGGTTTTCTGTTCAGTAGGAATTCCTTTTCTTTCTCGAATTTCACGACCATTTCACGATCTAACGTTGATTTATTTCTGATGGCAGCTTGAGATGATTCCAGCTAAATGGGTCACCTGTTTACTCTCAGACATCATCGGTTTTTATTGCGATAGTGATTCATTCCAACGCGATTGCCATTGTTATACTGCCATAAATTATATTGGATTAGTTGTTCTCTTAGGAGTTGAAATTTTTGGACATCCTTAGCCGAAAGGAAAACGCCAAACACATATTTGTCAAAGACAGTGACTGTTAGTAATGTGAAAGAACTTATAGCAGGCAGATAGCAGAAATAATGTGAGATGGCCCTGCACCATATGAAAAGTACAGCTTGGACTGTTGAAAAGTAAAGAGTTGACAAAACTAAAATCGAGAACATAAACTAGAGGATATAAGATTGGGGCAACGTGGAATGTTGTCACAGGATGTCGTGATGTAACTCAAGGTGGGAGTTTCGTCTTTACTAGCTCAATTGGGACAAAAGCTGTTCAGACAGACATGCAATTGAGATTGACCTTCATAATTATATAATTATCAAGAGCACGTGCCTCCAGGTCACAAAGCTCTGGGTTTAATATTATTGTCTTACATCGAAAAATCATGCTGATTTGAACTCTGTATTATGTGTAAATGAGTGCTATTATGTTAGATTGGTTCTGTTCACATCAGATGTCGAGGTCTGTTTCTTAGTGAATTTCAGCAGTTGCAAATTAAAAAGCGTTTATTTGTTATTTTGCTAATTTTTTTTACTTTATCTTACAAACAAAAATCGGGGGTATCATTTTGAAATGGCAGTTGATGGATATGCAGAACTAAAAGTAATGTCACTGAATTTGGATGATCCAGGAATTGTGTAGTTTTGTGCTCGCCTGTTTCGGTAAACGAATATTTCTTTCTTTCTTTCTCTCTCTCTCTCTCTCTCTCTCTGATATCTTTTTGCTCAGCCTCATTTCATTGCACGCTGAGACAATGCGAACAGGCCCAGCACATGATCATCATCATCATATTATTATTTTTTCTAAATTTAAGTGAATCGGTTTTTATTGCTAATTGTTAGTATTGTTTGTCATCAGTTACCCTATGGTGCCGATAATGCTGTATTTATTTTCAATCTTGTAAGAGAGGTTGACGTTTCTACTGCAGTTTGCTTTTGTTGCCTCGCAATGCCATAAATATTCTGTACTGGTTGGCACAGCCAGTGTCTCACGGGAACAATTACACGTCTTTCGGCCGTCAATGGTACCAGGTTGGCATTGTCATGTACATTACCCGTGAGTATCCGCGCCTATTCTCAGAGTAGGAGTGTAAATATGAAACAAATGAGAGCAAAACTGCAACGTTGGCACAGGGATTAGCCCATAAAGAATGCTTTTTATTACTTTGTTGGCTAATGAATAAATCACAAGAATACTTAGGAGGCATTCATGAAAATGAATGGATAGTTGTATGAGAAATATTAATACGCCTATGACCTGTGAAACTTTTAAATAAAATAGGGGGAAAAAAGAAAGAAAGAAGGCTCCCCTCCACACCCTACCTCCACCGTTCAAAAATGAATTGAGAAGGCGACTTTATCACTGAAAAAAAAAAAAAAATGCATACCGAAATAAATTTTACAGTTAGACAGGGAAAAATGGGTAATAAGCGGCACATATTTCAAGCAGTTTTAAACAAATATGTAAAATGAAACTTATCTTACACCATTTCCTGGCTAGGGTTGGGTGACATGATAACATATTGCAGAGGGGTTAAGGCTGCTTTAGACTCTTGAGATTGAGGCGGAAAACCATTTGTCATATTGTCCGGATTCGTGGACTGCACGGACATTTCGGACCTATTCAAGGAAGAAATAAGCAAGATGAGTGAATGCAAGAGGTGACGGTGTTCATTTTGCAAGACGCAAAAAAAAAAAAAAAAGGATATAGTCCATTATGCGGCCATTCATAATTATATTCATTCATGGAAATAGGCTATTATCACGTTTATGTAGCTGCTTTAACTTGCGTAAATTTTAATAAAGAGTAAGCCCTGGCACATTATTTCAAGAGGATAATACAGAATTAATCATAGCCAGAGGTCAGTGAAGGCTTGCTGAGAACGTAGGAAAGCGGAATCCTAAACATATTGTGCAGGGTTGGCAGAGATGCTGGTTAGATCAGGTATCATGGTTCGTCATCCGCTTCTTCTTCCTCCTCTATTTTCTATTTTCCCTCTGCTTTTGTTTCTCGATCTGTGATTCTATCTCTAAATCTTTCGCTTGATCTTAACCTTTATACAATATTCAGAAGTGGAAACTCGATTCTTTACAATAACATCTCAAGCTGAAGTAGGATTATCTTGGCTTTTTTAGAAGTTGCCAATTTTTGTTGTGAAATTTTGTGGGTAGAAGTTTGGAATTTTGAAATTTTGCCCGGACAGTGGCACATGGCCTACTCTTTCGTCAATTTTGAACTGCCAAGGATTCTTTAACGTGCACAACGTACACACGGGATTTCCGAAATATATTGGCCCTTATCCGAGAAGGTTAGACGTCGGGCTTCTCTACCCACAGGAAGCCAGAGGACCGTTGAGTCACTGATAAAATGCGGGTTTTCGATCTTCCCCGATGGCGGACACGCGAGTTGATTCTGGCCTGTTTTCTCCATGAGCAGACGCCATATTACAGAGCCACTGCGCCCCCCGCCGCTGAAGTAAAGTAATTGTATCATTACATTTTATAAGTATAACGGTTGTATGTAAAGGATAACATTTTCTTCCTTATGATGCATTATTCGTGCGTTGGGGTGTTTCGACAAAAAAGCGTGGCAACAAACGCAAATTACATCATAAAAAAAAAGTTATGGATAATATTTATATAATGCTATATATTAACTACTGTCAGGGATATTGGAATTCTCAGATTGGAGATCAGTCTGGGAGATGAAAATGTCGATTTGTCTGGGTGATTTATCTTGTTGTTTGCCAAACATCTGTGTCTTGGATGAGCGACCTCTCCTTGTGGCTAGCGCCAAGGCCTCATGGAGCAAAGCAAAATAAAATTTAAATACGTTTGCTAGAAAGAGATTTTTTGATAAGACTGTAGGCTAGTCGAATGTTCACAGTCGATTGGGAATGAAGACAATTAATTTCACGAAAGGATACGTGCGAAAGGACACATGCAGAAAGAGAAAGAACGCCGCAGAGCGGGGAAAAAATATTTCAAGAATCTTGAGCTAGTTTTGCTAGGAATTCATATTCATAATTTTACTTTATGCGACCATCAAAAGGGAGGGGAGAGTTCTTTTTGTTTTAAAAAAAGAAAACCGAGAGATAATTATAGCTCCACTGCTGTGATAAATTGGCTGCCAAGGGAGGTAAGCAGCGGGGTAGACAAGAGCAATAATTCAGTCTTCCTAATAAGATTGTCAGAAAGAATCATAATCGTTGCGGGCGCTCTCTCTCTCTATGTTTGTGGCCGCCCAAGGAAGTGACTTTTCTTGTCGGGTTCTGTCTCTTCGGAGAATCCAGAAACAGAAATAATGAATCTTTGACTTGCCGATGGGGAGACAATTCTCTGGTCTAAGGAGCAGCTCATCATTTTAGATATTATGTGGGCATGAAATTTTGCGTTTTATTGCTCTCTTAACATTGAACGCACTCATCAATTTATATTTTTAGAATTTCCTATGGGGCGTATCAGACAGTGTAAGGGTACATTATTGCAGGGAAAAGGAAACAATACTATTAATTTTATATTTAATAGCAGGAGCAGTAGTCTGCGCTTATTTGAAGAAGTACTCCCTTGTTTGTAATGTCAGTGAGATTAGTCTGCCCTTGAGAATTCTTCTTTGCCTACCACGTTCGTACGTATGTGTATAAGTCATAGTTTGCCTAGGTCTGTTTTCTTGCCGTTCGGTATGGTGAAATAAGACAAGTTTGTTCAGGCTGTAATAAACGTGGTGTGTGTGAGAGACTCGAAAGCAGGGCAATGTTAGAAGAGGGAAAATCCTCAATAATTTGGCGCCGTCTGACCGCCAGGAGATGGAACGCCAGTCAAAATATGTCTGTCTGCTGATCCCATGAATCTATCGCTGGCTTGGATATATGTGTCTGCTGAGCTTGTTCCGTCTGGTCTTATAGAGCTTGAAAACGATTTTTTTTACTAGAAACCATAATACATTTTCCTCCAAAGTGTTTGTTTGATGACGCTATGTTTTCTGAGTGTATTCAATTTAGTGTCCCTTGATAGATATTGCTATCAAACGAATTAATGACGGCAGTTGCTAGATCTTAGATTATTATTACTTCCGATTGTAAGTTTAGTGCTTTTTCTCATGGGGTTTACAACAGTGATATTCCAAGTGATTATTTCTCATTCACGGAGACTTGAAGAGAAGCACTGGTGAAAATGTAGGACTGAAGGAACATGTATTAAGAATAGCCCGGAATCGATGGGGTCACTGTTATTTACGGACATGCTCTTAACTCAGTCAACTGTAGTAGGCAGGTCCCATAGATCAAGCTACGAACCGGACGTTTGAGTAATTTGCCGATGCTATGATTCTGATATTTTACTGCTTGGACTGTATGGCGACTAATAGGACACCCTCCACTATATCTCTGGTCTAACCTGATCGGATAAAATTGGTTCGTATAAAAGAAAGGTTGCAGACATTTGCAACATGTTTAAGTAAAGTATAGTATAAATTCATTCAAAGAAAATGTACCATCAGTTCAAGCCCCCCTTTTTTTTCACAAAATAGTTGACAAGAAAATTTACGGATCATTTCTCTCTGGATTATGATAATATAATGTATTGTACTTACTCAATATTGTACATTTGTTTAATGCTTTTGATGCCGAGGTTAAAGCCAGGACTAACGCACATTAACAATAAACGCGACCTTTAGTCTATGTTCTGTTATATGATGCCGAAAAATAATCGTTTATGTGCTTTCAGAATGATGAATAAGTGTTCATCTCATTCCGAATCGTAGGTCACATTCAATACCTGTTTGTAAGCAGTAGTTTTATGTGTGTGTGTGTTTTGTTTGTTTATTTGTTTGTTTATTGACGTGCTTCAGCGCGTAATGTACAACTTTTTTTGCACTGCTGAAGTTGTGTGGAGGAGGCGATGAGACTATTTGAAATCAACTGACGCCGTCTTTTGCCAGAAGATGAAGCGTCGGTCGAATGTGGCTATCAACTGCTCACACGATGGCTGTTGCTTATCTGTCAGCTACGTTCTGTTTCTGATCTGTGGGTGTGAAGTAGCTGTAAGTTAGAATTCTGAAATTAGTTTGAAGAATCCTTGTAGTTTTGAGAAATTGGGACTGTACGCTCATTCAGCTAGATATATTGGTCTCGATTTTTTTTTTTTTTCTGCGGCAGTATAAAATGATCTAATTTTCGTAATCATATCATCCGATGTGTCTGTGATTGTTTCCTGTTGTTCGCATTATCAGCTGTCTGGAGGCTGGTCCTTCTGCTCACGAGTACACAGTCCTATTTGTGTATGGCCACACCTGGATCTTTACAACCTCTTTATCTGGGCCATGTCAAATATGAATCCTATACTTATTAACTGCCATTAGAATCCTGTCTTGGCTCTATTGCACTGTTAAGGTTTCTACTCTATCGCTCCAGCCACCCTAAGTGCAATCACTGAGATTCGAATCCCGGACAGTGCTCGCTTACGATATTGACCACGGACTGCTATAAAGACGGCGTCAGGCTTTGAAGCCTATCCTTGCCCTCGGCGGGCCCTTACTTCTTTCTACCCCGGTACTAAACTACCAATTGTCTTTACCATGTACAACGTCTAATCATGAAGAAAACTATGCATCATGCCCTGACTAAAGAAAAGAGGAGAGATATTTTATATTCTATGCAATGCATAGACGTATTGTAAACTTGAAAATACCCCAGAACTAGAAAGTAGAGCTGAACTCTATAGATCTATATTGGACGACCCATATAACAGTACTCCACTCATGATGATGATAAAATAATCTTTCTGTCCTTGAAAGAAAGAAAGAAAGAAAGAAAGAAAGAAAGAAAGAAAGTTCTGGTGATTAGGCAGAATAGCTGAAAAGTAAAGCCCTGGCTCAGACTGTTCGTAAGAATATGATGTCTGGGGACATTTGGTAACATCGACCCTGCAGTTTGATGTGACGTATTCTACGGTAAAAGATATCATTAGAATTGGCGATAAACGAAATCTTTGACTGTGACATAGAAGCGCGTAAAAATCTAAATTAATGTAGCGCTACTCACAATCACAAACTCCGGGCAAAACTCCATCTTTTTGACAATCAGCCTTATTATGGGTTGCTCTAAAGAAATCGTTCGAAATACGAGATCTGCATTGCTATTTGCAATTTTTGGTCAGCTGTACCACAGAAATCTCGCCACTGTACATCTGACAAAAACTATCAATGTGATGTAGAAGGAATGAAGGGCGGTATTTTATATATATTAATTGGCGCATGGACAAGACAGACTGTTGTGGCTCCAGGAAAAGAGGGGGGGGGGGTGAAGGGTGAGACAAATACAGAAGTTAAGGAAAAAAAAAAAAAGGAGGTGGCGGGGGAGCGGTTCTGTCAACTAGGCGTGGTTCAGCGTCATAGATCTGTGCGCGAGAGACTAAGCAATCTCTGTCTTGTTAACAGATGTACGAGTCGTCAGTCGGCTGATTGCCTGTGCTGGGGAATACAGTAGTGAAAATGCTTGCTCTGGAAGGAGCTATCGCACAACGGGTTTACTGTTCTCAGCTTTCGCTCCGCATTTCTTTTCGAACTCCTGCTGTTACAGTTATGTTGATATTTTTCTTAACGCATATGGATATTTTGCCGTGTGGCTGATTGACTGAATGTGTGTCTGCGGGTCTGGACTGTAAAGTGGAATAGATAAAAAGTCCAGTTTCCTCTGTAGATACATTGTATTAAAAAAAATGAAATCACTGAACACACTCAGATATCTATAACTCTTACAGATGTTTTGTATCTTCTCTTGTGTCATCTCTCATTTGGTTGCCTTATCTATGTCCTCCAAACTAAAATCTTTGTGTTATTATTTATTTGTTTTGTTTTGGGTTTTTTTGCCGGGGGGCGGGTGGGGGGGGTGGATAGAGGGGATCTTTTTCCAAATTTTGATGTTGTATCCTGCTTTGTTTTGTCTTTGTCTGTCTGTCTGTCTGCTTACCTCGCTATCGGTCTTACTTAACATTTGTCTAGGAGTCTGTTTCTTGTCTACGTTTCACCCCTTCTTTTTCTGATTTATTTTTCAACTTTTCCTTCACCATTTCCATAATTATGTCTCCGAACAGACAATCTTTATTATGTTTCATCCCTTGTGTGAGACCATCTCAGGGTACCATCTTGGAGATCTGTATTATTGTTTTAATCTTACACTTTAAAGAAAGTCAACTGTGTACCGTGTTAGCTCAGCGATTTGTGTTGCGGTATTTGGAAGGAGAGGTCGGTGGTTCCTTAAGAAAGATACTTAACACACAATTTTCCTCAGCCCACCTATCTGTAAAACGGTTACCTGATGTATATCGGGGGAACTACAGTGGCGCTGCACTGCGGCGACGCGGTCTGAAATGGTCAATCCAGTTTCTCGTCTTGGGGGTCAAGGGATGGTACTTTTACTTTTTTTTTACTTTTGTGCATCGAAGCCCAGATAAATATGTTACGAAAAACTTCAGTAGGCCCACTATTCTGGGGGAGGTGGGGGAGGGGAGGGAGGAGGGAGTTCTCGGGTGAAGAAAGGGAGGGGAATTAAATTGGTAAAAAAAAAAAAAACTGTGACAACGATATCGGATCACTGACATTGACTCTCATTCACTCCCGGGCAGATGCGATTTTTATGAAAATTTATGGTTGAGTGATGTACACTTGACCCACATTCGTTGTTTTATGGGCGCTATTGCTCTGTAAGCGTCCTTGGTTTCACATTAAGTATTTGATTTGTCAACACACTGAGCGTCGGCTGAAGGGCTTCCGTTGGAAAGCTTCTAAAGTGATGGCCTAGGCCGGAACCAGAGCAGGCGATCTTTTAATTCAGGCGATAAATCCCCACAAGTGCTCACCCCTATCCCGTTCGTCCGCGTTAATGCCACTTGCCTGACAGAACATCAACGTACAGACATAAGCTCGAAATGTTTGGTCATTTAACGGACGTCGGGGGGGGGGGGGGGGGGAGAGAGAATGAGATTCAACACAGAACAAAAGCATCAACATGGACTGTGGTTGATATCTGACTGGCAAGCATCTGTAGGGAATGTTTTGATGGAAATAATTTTTATTGTACCTTTGGAAAAGACCTATCAGATAAATACAAACAGAGCTGCAAAGAAAGAGAAAGCGAGAGAGAGAGAGAGAGAAATTTGTCACATCAGATGGCGGTGAGAAGGGCGTGGTAAGAGTACCAGACATCTATGAAGTGGAATATATAAAGGAAAGAAAATAAGATGTCGGCCAACCTCTTCTGAAAGATGTTTCTTGACAGTGATGTGAGAGGAAGAAATTCTTCACAAAATGAAGGGGTAAAAATCGCGCAAACTGAATTTAGATAAAGATGTGCTACTTTATCTTTCTATTTTGACCCAGGGAGACTAATTTTAGGACATTGTTTGCGTCAGATTTTATTGAGCATACTTGTATGTGGCTCACCTGTAAAGCAAGTTTTAATATTCATATTCTTTAACTGAAATAATTGGTGTCGTCTGGCCTCCACAGTCTGAGGGGCACGATGACCTCAGCCCATTCAGTTTCCTTCGCTTTCAAAATTTGATTTGATTTCCAGCTGTGTCACTCTAGAGTGAGTGCTCCCTTGTCGTTCACATCTCCAGTCATTCGTCCCCACAAAACAGTTTTAATGGGATTGTCCAGAACGAGAAATTTTATTTTGTTTTTCATGGACGGCCATTTGATTCAGTGTAGAGTGTAGGAGGACACCCTAGTTTCTTCGGAGTGTTAAAATTGTAGGAGGCCTTTAATGCGGGCGGTTAGCATCGGCTTTAGGTGGCAAACAGTCCGGCTTTGTTCCTGTGGTCATTGTGAAAATGTGGAGTCGTTTAGTTTTAACAGCTAGCGTACAACCAGCTTTCATCGTAGTTAGCTCCAAAGAAAGCCAGAGAACGGGCCAAGGTGCTGTATATTCGTAGATCATTATCTCAGTTATCTATATTTAAGATATAGGTACATCACGATGTACTTGTCGGTTGTGACAGTAATATGTCTGGTATAACTAATATAAATTATCATTATTATTAAGTATTATAAATTATCATTGTTATATGACCACACTTTCTCCTTTTAGACAAATAAATGTACATCTGAAATATGCAGTCTGTCTCCCTCAACCGCTAGTACTGACTCTCCCGCCCCCCCCCCTCCCCTTTCTTGCTGTTGTTGTTTTTGTTGTTGTTATTGTAGTTGTTGTTGTTGTTATTGTAGTTGTTGTTGTTGTTGTTGTTGTTGAAGCACAAATTATATAAGAAGAATAGATAACGCAAAATTGTATTGCCGTTCATACATTATTTTGAAAGTCCTTAATGTGGACCTGATGCACTTTTTATAAGTGGAACCACGTCATTTCCTCGCTATTGATCTCTTTCTAGCCTGTTAGGTTGATTTGTGTCTCCAGGAAGTCAAGCTTTCTGGGATATAAAATTCCGAGTGTGGATATTGAAAAAAAAAAAAGTATTAGAGACTCCAGGAATCTTTCCTTGTAGTTACAACCACCTTTTACTGCCATGCGATAGGTCAGTTAATTTGTCTAGCCCAGGCAGATCCAAAGACATTGTCATATTTTAAAAAATATCTTGTTGTGCTGACTAGGATTGGGGAAAGGGCTAAGATTAAGGTTAGGGTCAGTGGTTAGGTTTCGGGGTAGGATCAGAGTTAAGGTTGAAAAATCCATAGGTAGTGTGGTTCCTGTCTATCCACATCTGAACAAATATTAATGTGATAAAGAGTTTTTTTTTTTTTTTTTAATCACTTGCTGAAGAACGCTGCAGGTTAAATGGTGGATCTATGTATGTATTGAATGGGTCTTTGATAAGACTTCATTTGATGGAGATGTCTGAAATCTGTGACAGTGGCATCACGTTGAACAATAGTCCAGGAATTCAACACCAACTATTAGAGGGCACTCGCTGTTTCTAGAAAGCTGAAACAATCATTGATTAGCTAGTATCTGGTTTCATCTTCTTCTTCCTCTGTGGTATTCCAGCACCCCTCCCTTTTTCTTGTTCAAAACTAAGTCACGTCACTTACTTCAAAACCTGTCTAGATGGGCGGTGGTGAGAGAAGTCTAATGGCTGGGGGGGGGGGGGGGGGTCCTAGCATTATCTCTCTTTCGTGGATTAGTCCATTCTGGCATTCGTCCTACATTGTCGTTGGTGCATTTTCTCAAAATGTTTATAAGCAGTAATATAGATATAGATTTAGCTTTCCGAAGAAACAGCGATGCTGATCCGGCGAAGGCCTCGTAGAAGACAAAATAATATTGTACTCGAATACAATTTCACTGCCACCGACGGGCATAGTTTTAAATAATACCCCAATAATAATTCTTTGCATATTCTTTTTCATTGCCCATAAAAGCGTTCGGCCCAGCGCCATGCTTATGAAATAGGGGGGACAGGTCCGGAACGAAATGGCCTGGATATGACAGGCACGCGCCAGGGTACCCCATGCTACTTGACTAACTTACCTATCAGTGAGGACCATGAAGACCCGGGAAACCAAAGCTAGGAATAAAATAAGGGACCCGACGAGACCTGAGTCCAACCGGAAACGAAGTGGGTGGGCTATGGAGAACATAACAGTGTTGGCCCTGAGAATGGAGCCGGGATATTGGCAAAAATATTACCTCTGTCGTTAAATGACAAGCACTAGTGCCATGGCTTGTTTGTAAGGAATAACCTTGGCATACTATATCAAGACGTTGGAATGGGAAAGACAGCCTTGAAAGCAGAATGCAGAACTATACTATACTATACTATACTATACTATACTATACTAGACTAGACTAGACTAGACTAGACTAGACTAGACTAGACTAGACTAGACTAGACTAATACTAGACTAATATTATACTATACTAATACATGTACTATATTATACTATACTATAGTGTAATAATATAATATAATGTAATATGATATAATATAATATAATATAATATAATATAATATAATTGACTTGTAATACGGCGTTAGATAGTTACACAGTTAAGCTTACATCAAGGTCGAATTTGATATTATCTTCTCTAATGCCAGGCTATATCGCTTTTCAGAATTTAATCTTTGCCCAAACCGGTGCTCATAGCTACATCCAGTGGTTTCTCGTCCAATTGGATATTTGCTGAAAGTAGCTATGTTACTAATGATGTATTTAATGATGGACAGAATAATTTCAAAAATAATACACGGCATGTAATATTTTAGAGGGACATAATTTGGTGTAAACAAGGAATAAGGACACCTAACATGTTATGGACTGGACAGTATCAGTGACACTGTCAATTATGTAATTGTCATCCTTTGAATTTGTAATTTAAAGTGTTATAATATATGTTGTCTTAAAAGCCGGGCCTCTAGATTTTGGTTTAGAAAAAACTTTAATAGCTAGGTCTTGGGCTCTCCTGAAAGAAAAAAAAAAAAGGTCTCTTTATTCATCTTTATCTTCCCTCACCCTTCCTCACCCGTCTCTGTCTCTCTCTCTCTCTCTCTCTCTCACACGCACACACACACACACACGCTCTCTCCTCTCACTCTTTTCTTTGTGTCTCGTTCTCTTCTTCTATATCTCTGTCGTAATCTTCCTCTCATCTTTTCGTTCTTTCTCCTCCCCTTCTCTCTCTTTCTCTCTCTCTCTCTATCTCTCTCTCTCTCTCTCCCTCGCACTTTCCCATTGTTTCTTTCTTGCTCAGTTCCATTCCACTCCCCCCCCCCCTTCCCTCTCATTGTCACACACAGGCACATTCTCTCCCTCTGATGCTGTCTTTTTCTCTCTTTTCATTTTCTTTTTTTTTTTTTTTTTACAGTTTTTCTATCACGGGCATATTCTCTCTCTCTTTCTTTCTCTATCTCTCACTCTCTCTTTCTTTTTCCTTCCTCTCTCTCTCTCTCTCTTTACCTGTCTCTTTCACACAAACTCGTGTAGGCTAGCAAATCTGTTATTTCTTCTCTCGCCTATCAGTGTTCAGAGCCCACGAGTTTCCTTACGGCCTTACTAAGTATCAACAACACTGACACTAACCTCTGTCAGTCAGACTGGCAACCATGTCTCTTTCCTGCGTCGCCACCTTCTGTAAAAGTCGGATTAGGTTAACACACAGGCTACCAGCGCTGGCAAAACACTATCAGTCACGGCGTCAGCCGACCCTCCATTAACTGACCATTACTGTCAAGCAATCTGCTGGCAATCTCCGCCAAGATTAGCCTAATCTGGCCAAACAGTGTACACAGCATTTAATTCCAGCCAAGCAGGCATACACGATTCTGTTTGATCAGACCCAGTACAGTTTGAGATGTCTTTGTCTATCTCGTAAACCGAGGACCCCAAGACAAGGGGCTCATTCTCCCGCTGGGCAGGCCAAATTGCTTTTTTGTTGACTACACTATCTCAAGGGTAATTTGGCCGACTGGCCACAAAATCTCGGTTTAATTTGCTCTTCGGCTACTCGGACCTTGCCTGTCATAGCAATTTATGGGGCTAGGGAGGGCAGCGTTTGGTCGGAAGCATATCGGAAACTGGCTCTCGAGACACTATAGTGATGTGGGGGAATATTTCTGGAGAACAGAGGACAATGTTCATAACCCAGTCGCGAACAACGTCAGTAAGGCCAGTCGTGTGGATTTTTTTTTTTGGTGGTTTACAATGACCTATAGCAATACAAAGAACATGCACTAAGAAATGGAGACATGATACATTTGATGCCCCATGATAGCTCACAATAAATAAATAAATAAATAGATAAATAAATAAATAGATAAATAAATGTAATAAATGTAAATAAATAAATAAATAATAAATAAATAAATAAAAATGCTCGGTGTACAAACTCCCATAGAGGTTTTTAAAAAAAGCAGTCATTGTCAAGGTCCTCTGGTATCTTCATGTGAATCGACAGGGTTTTTTCTTGCATTATTTTATCCAACTAACCAAATCCTTTCCTTGACAGTTGAAGATAAAGGGTACAAATAGTCTTCTTCTTATTGGACTTTTACTCCAGTTCTTTGAAACAGAAAGAGAACGAAACAAAAAGCTTAAAAATGTGTATATAAAAAAAGGTGGGTAAAATAGGAGTCTGACTAAAACAGATTACAGTATACATTATATAATATATAGGTAATAAAAAGAGAAGGAAACAAAAAGAAAAAAGACAAAAATGTGTTTAAAAAAAAAAAACGGTCTTTAGAGTAAAAGTCTGAATAAAATAGATACCCAGTGATATATATGTTGATTTTATGTCACAAAAAATTCACACACAGACATACACATAGTTACAAACACATTTTGGTATACTGCAAAGGCTGTCTACTGTAATTAATGAAAATTCAAATCGGCAATGAATTAACCATAAAATAGTTAAGACATTGAATGAGCTAATTAATTTATTTATTTATGAAAAGATGTCTGAATGTATGCGGGATTGAAAGACTGAATGATAATAGCCTACTAAAAAGAAAAATGACTGTCTGACTGACCGACTGAATGAATAAATGAGTGAGTAAATGAATGAATGAATGTGTTAATAAATGAAGGAATGAATGGCACAAAGAATCATTGTTCTGTTAAGTAATCTCGCTTCAAGAAAGAAAAGTCAGGGCAACAATGAAGAGACGGGTTGGAGGAGGGGGGGGGCGGGGGAGGGAATCATCTAAGAGAAAATGAAACTGTGTAGCCTATATATATGTTGTGCACATAAGTATGAAAGAGAGAGAGGGATGACAGAGAGAGAGAGAAAAGAGTCGGAGGACAAGAAACAGTGATGAGAGAGAGACAGCACACTGTGAGCAGCTATATAATATTGTGTTATGCAGTCTGCATCCCAGGCTGTCTTGTCCGTCTCGTAAGGCGCTTACACCCATGCCGGGTATGTGACTTGTCACCTTTGACAGACATCATCAGCTGCTGATACTGCTGGTCGTAGGGTGGGGGTGAGGCTGGGAGCGGAGGGGTGGGGTATACAGGGAAAACCCGGACGGGGAGGGAGGAATGAACCCCGTGGGGATGGAGGGAAAGGTGGCCGTACGGGAGCAAGGGGGGGGGGTGGGGGGGGGGGAATAGAGAATTAGAAGAGCGAAGCTTGATGACAGATCTGACACATTTATGTTTAACAGTCACGCACGCACATACGCACACACACACACATAATATACACATAAAGACACACTTAACAGACACGCAAACGCACCCGCACACAATACTGAGACACACTGGTGTATAGATTCACAAAGAGACATGTAGTATGTACTCGTGTAAAAAATTACAAATGTGTACGCACATACTATACGGATGTTCATGATTGAGCCCTTTGACAGAGCCCAATGTGACACGCTGAAAAACAGTTCACGAAGAAGGTATTGACAGAGATACTCTTTGTGCTGTCCATATGCAAAATACCATAATTAGAAAAGAAATAAGACAAAGAAAGAGGGTCCTGAAAGATGCGCCCACAAAATAAATAGATACAGTGTAAAACATCGGCGAATGAAAAAAGCAACCGGTTATTGATGTCGCCTCATTTTCTGTCAGTGAGATAACTGCATACAAGCTATGGTCTATCATCGGTTGAGAACTAAGTTAATGATCTTCTGAGGATGCAAGGCAGACATGTTTTCACTTGAAATGTTTAACAACAACAGCAACAAAATATTATTCTCATTATATCCAGTTTCTGTGTGCTCCACTACCACACCTCAAGCACTGCACACACACACACACACACACTCACACACACGTGCGCGCGCTTGGATACATA
>JBCAUA010000012.1:2342351-2355410 GCA_038406235.1 Peronia verruculata | reverse complement strand
CCTTAAAAACGGATTATCGGACTCGGATGCTCAAATACGGAACAATTCCGTATTATACGGAACACTTGGCAACTATGATATTATATTTTTATATTATTATTTTGTATTATAATGGTTAACCAGTTTGTAGGGCTATTTTGACTGTAGTTTCCAATTTCTGCCAGCATACAATTTAACTCTTTTAACTGTTCTGGACAAAAGCAAACATTTCTGAAAGGGCAACGTGCAAGGGGCAGAGACAAAAAAAAAGGACCATGATCTATAGATAATGATGTCTACAGAGTGTCATTCTGAACCTGCACACCCCTCTCATATGTTCTAAATATGTCTGTCAACCACCTGGAGGTGGTGGTCTCATATTCCAAATATGACACAATCGCATTTGATCCTACTCATGTCCCACTGTCTGCCAGGTGTATGAACCCTCTATGTTCACAGTATGAACAAATATCTTCTTAATGACACTCGCTGACACCCTGAGATCTGTAGAGAACAGAGGTGTCTGGCCACTGATAACTGATATCAAAAGTGATGAAAAGTCTTGCTTTTTCTGAACTGGATAACTACCTCTCCCCTGGAATCCTATAAGTGATGAATTGTTTTGTTTCATTCTGGTAACAAGTCTTTTTTTTTTTTCCCCCCCAGAAAATGATGAAAAAGCCTCCCTTTCCTTAGAATCCAATACCCAGTCCATTTCACTTTGAGTAAGTAATGAAGATCTTTTTGCTCTGAAATTTGGCCTTAGATGGGATGACTATGACAAAAAGTCTTATATCACGTAGAATCTGAACATATTATGTTTAGCATGTCTTTAAATCTAGTAGGAAGTCTAATTTCCCCTTGAATTCTACAGGAATTGCAAACTTTGAAGTCACTCTGAAATAGATGTTTGTTTTGCCAAGCCCAGGATGAAAAGTCCTCATTTCCTCAGATATCTGGTAAATAATTTTCTCTTCCCTCCAATATTGCACCCCAAAAAAAGAACAGTTTTGCTTCAAACCTGAAACTGATGACAGATCTTGTTCTGGTTTGAATATGACAAAAAATTGTGTGTTCTTCTTGAATTACCCCTGCATCCAACAAATGCTGAAATCAAGGCATTGAATTTTACACAGAAATCAACAAAAGTTTGCTTTCACACATGATGGAAAGTCTCATTAGCTATGAAATCTGGTCAAGTGTCCATTGGAATACTAAAAGTGGTGAACAGTTTGGTTCCACTTTGAAATTCAGATGTCTCATTCTTTGTTGAAAATGATGACAAGTCTTGCTTCCTCTGGAACTTTATCTTTATCTTCTCTTATATCCAACAACAAAAAAAAAAAAGAGAACAGTTAAATTTCACCCTTAAACTGATAGCTGGTCTTGCTTTGCTCTATAAATGGACGCTTTCTTTTCCCCTGTATCTGATGATATGCCTATAGTTTCTCTGTAATTCCAATGACCAGTTATGCTTTTTATAAGCTTTTCAACCTCCTGTAGTGGTGGTTATCTCAGCTGTCCACAACCGTGGTCAAAAAATAACATAACACTATTGTGTTATGTGATTAAGGACTATCAAAAATCGTATAACCAATGACCAGTCTCTTTTGTTATCAAATTTTATGTCATTATGGTGCCTTGTGAATCTGAGAGCAAATTTTGTTTCTTTCTAAACATGATGACAAACTGTGGTATCCCCTGAAATATGGTGATGACAAGTCTCGTTTCCCCTTATGTCCTACAGAGTTATACGTTCTCATGATATATGTCCATAGCGGGCTCAGTATATAGTCGGATGTATGGACCCCTTAAGCCTTTGCTGATGCCGATTCCACCCTGTTACCTCCCCTGCCCCGTTGTGATCCTGAGTAGGGTCGATTGTGCCCGCCCTCGCTCTGACTAGACTGTGGTCGATCTCCTCCTTGCCCGCCGCCTCTGCCTCGACCTCCTCGACCTCCACGACCCCGTCCACGACCTCGCTGTCCCCCACTGCCTCGTCCTCCCCTGCCTGGGCTGCCTGTGTTGCTGTAAGATGAAGGTCCCCGATTGTTCCCTTTCGGTGAAGATGGTGACGATGATATCGTTGCCTTGTTGGAATTTACATCTGAAAAAAATGAGGACAGCAGAAACATTAGACACGAGGCAAATGAGATGGTAAAATCTGTGTGGAAAACTTCCAAATGTGCAAAAAAATAATTTTTTATAAAGAAACTTCCCTCTCCTCTCTCACTAAAAAATAAGATTGCACAGACAGATGTCACAAAAAAAAAACTAATAAAATTGTTTGTCTGCAAATCATCTTGGCTGTTTCATTAAACATGTCAGTTTATGATGAGAGTCCTCCTTGGGAAATATGCAGCTTATGATAATCCACTATGGTCCAGTCTTTTCTTCATTTGGTCCCAGACACTGCTAGCATAAAAGATACTGGGGTTGGGGGGGAGAGGAGGAGGAGAAGAAACAAGGGGGTTAGTTTTGGAGCCATATCTCAGGTCTCACCTGCATAGGGAGTGCCATTCTGTGCTGATGACTGATAGGATGAAGGCCCTCGACTGGGAGAATTCTGAAGACAGAAGGTGAAAAAAAAACAACCAACTCATTAGTAAATAAAGAGGCAGGGGCTACTGCTGCCAGGTGACCACTATGGACCAAAAACCTATTGTGGCCATAAAATGACCTACAAACAGTGTTCACCACACACCTTTTATAGTAACGAGATGAATGTGGCTAAAATGTTCACCTGGCCGGAACCTAAATTAACTTTTCACATGGCCACAATAGTCATTCCAATATAAAAATGCACACGCTGAGACAGAAGCATATTTTGTAATATCATGATAATGTCATGAGATAGCGTCTCGGCAGAAAAATTCTTATATTCAAGTGTAGACATTACACCGCCTCCTTAATTGATCATGTCATCGATAACTTTACAGAGAGAAAGAAATGCACTGTCCGTAGCACAGTCGACGACTCTTGAGATAAAGTTCTTGAGTTTGATAATTGACTGGGTTGATATTTTTTAATGTTTGGAACCAGTATTGGAGTAACTTAAATTCTATGAAATTAAGACGGCTGCATCCATATCAATATAAACATGACACAATGCATGTGCTGATTTGAATTTTCACCCCCCCAATTATTCAATGCTATGTAAAATAACAAAGCAACATTTTGACTTTTTGTTTTCAGTATTGTAATTCCAGGGTTCGACTAACTAATAGTGCTACATGTGGGCTACAAACCTCATGTACTGACTGTGTAATATGCCTCTCACATCTCACACTAGGACTAGTATAACTGAAGGAACCAAGGAGAAATTGATAGAGGAGAGGAAGTGAGGGAATGTGTTTGTGTGTGGGTGTGTGTGTGTATGTAATGAATTTTGCTTAGCCTAGCCATTAGCTGGAGACTCAGATCTAAAACTGTGAAAAAAGACAAAGGTGCTAATTAGGTATTTTAATCAAGATCACATGACCTAGTGAACATCGCCCACATGTGGCTTTGTTTACTTGCTCTGCGCATGGCAGACATATCTAGACGAATGATGAGCTCTCAGACTTGTCACATGATATAAACAAAGCCACATGTGAGCGATGTTTCCTAGGTCATGTGATTATGCTTAAAATACCTAATTCTGGCATATTCTCCAAGGGAAACCATTCAGGCTATTCAGCAATGGGTTTATCTTAGTTTCCATTACCTGATTGTGTCCCTTCATTTTTATCATTCACAAAACCACGCCTTTCACAAGTGAGCAGAAATAAGACTGAGGATATTTAACTTGAGGTACATTATTACTTAAACTGACATATAAATTAATATTATTAATTGAATCTCAAGACTGGCCAGCATTAAATATGGCTACATTACCTTGGTTCCATAAACTTTAGTGATGGTCTGCTGAGGGTCTACCTTATGGGCCAGTGCCAAATTCAGTGTCAGTGGTGAACTTGCTACTTCCCTGATAATGACCTGCAGCTGTCAGAGAGAGAGAATAAAACCATTAAAATCTTGACAAAGAGCTACACAATGTTAATCTTCCAACTATGACAACAATAAAGGAAGGTTGCTTGGCTCTAATACATAAATTTATGCCAATGAAACCTATAAATCCGATGAAAAAAATTATAATCCCTGAAATTTGAAACGTACTAATTGGTAAATGCAATGCAATGAAATCTGGCACACAGTACTTTGAGGTAACGGTCATTGTCCCTGTATGCATTAACATATTAAAGATTGTTATTATGTAATTCAAAGCACTTTTTAAACTGTGACAATATGCAATCAAAGAAAAGTACTCTCACAATAATGTCTCCACTGAAAACAACAGACATGAACTTAAATTAAACGAAGCTCACCACATAATGGGCACTTTTCCTCAAAAGCCTAAGAACTACTACACACTATGAGCTTTTCAATTCTAACTCAGAACATCTACATAAAGCGCTCTGAGTAGGACTGACTTGTTGATAAAGCAATAAATGTTGCAGTGACATGTTTATCAATCATACATATTTTCACTGATATATGCTGAGTTTTTGTAATCTTCTCCATAATCAACATAATCGTTTGCATTTGCTGACACTTGCCAATGTAAAATAATCTTATTCATATGTCTGAGAAAAATCCCACAAAATGTTGTCTAGGAACAAACAGAGTCAAGACAAGAAGTTTTTCCACAAACTTCATGATCATTCAGAAAGTTTCATTCACAGTATCTCCAGGCATCAACAGGTAAAGTTCTATACAATTTTTTTTTTTTTTCTACTCTGTTGATAGAACTGCAGGACAAGAGGAAAACTGGTAAATGCTTGTCTCTTCCTAGATAGAGGTAATGTCTAATGATTCATCAACTACTAAGAAACCAATAAGAGGTTTCAAAATAATGTCAATAAAAAGAGTAATGTAAATAAAACAGATAAAAAATGATAAAACTTACATTTAAAAACAAAAAACAAAACAAAAATGTTTTAAAAATTTAAGAAATATTTCTGGAATCTCAAAACTTATTCCTTTCATTTCTGAGACATCAGACTACTACTTACTGTTCTCTCTCCTACATCCACTGTCAAGTTTTCCTTCTTGACATTTTTCACCAACACTGTCACCACAACATGTGTATGGGTCTGGTACCAGTCATGCCTGATGGAAACATATGTACTAATATTATACACCTTTTTTTGCATGAGTAAATGCTGTTCTCTGCAGTTTTAATTTGGAAATGAACATGTGAGATTTCAGATAATACAGCAAACATCTAAAGCGCATTGAATCAAGTCATTCATTCCAAATGTTACCAGCATTAACTCTTTTCACTACCAACCAATGCACCATGCGATGGTCAATAAATTTAGATTTAGCCTTCCTAATTTAGAAAATCTGGCTAGCAGACTGCCTTGAACTGTCTGTTTGCATCAGGTTCATGGACTTGGGTGGTGTTTTTGAAACACGCATGTTGTTTTGATGGCTTTTTTTGGACTGAGTTTGAACTGTCCTGGGATTGTTATAGGCAACAAAGATTTGTTTACAATGTTGCAAGTGCATAATTGACAAACCTCTCAATCAGTGACATTCATAATCAGGGATACTATGTTATAGTGGATGTACTAAGTCTAGATCTATGTGTGATAGGATTTTCAAGTGCAATGACAGTAGATCTACCTGTAAAGGAGATGATGTAATTTTTTTTTGCCTTTTTTATTTTCCCTCTCATTTTGACACCAACAAACATGCCAAAACACTATATAGTACAAATAAACTAACACATATGTTATGAGACCATTTTATTACCTTTCATTTGATACATAACATGTCCAACTAGCTGTGTTCTCCTATTTGCTACACATTTTTTGACATTACCCTATAAAATTGGTGGTGGTGAAATTACATCCCTTGGGCACAGCATGAACATAGTCTGGTAGTGAAAAAGTTAAATCAACACCCATTCTTGGTAAGAAATGATACTTGGCCTGTAGGAATAAAGGATCTTACCCAACATTCATACAATTCAAGAAAAATTCACATACAGAAGACTTAGCTGGCTGTATAAGAGTCAAAAACTGAGGTATTTGATAAAATTTCCTACAATAAGAAATGTTGGTAATTACATCAAACTATAGAGGCCAACTAACATTGTTACTATACATTCCTGTTAAATTTCAAAGGTTTAGATGATGGTATGGAAAAGTACAGTGTTGTCTGTTTGAGTATCACTGCCACAAATGCAATGGATTAAAAGTTGCTGAAATGTGGTTTATAAATATTGATCTGTTTATATAATGAAATTTTCACTGCTACTGAGCACAAAAATAATACTGAAAATTTGCAGCTCTCCCCTGTTACAAAGCATTATAAATCTGTCCAGAGATTGTACCCTCAAAGGAATGATCAAAACAAATTCTTGAACTCATCCAAAAGATCAGTGCTCTATTGTACATTTCATCAGTACCAAGTTTGTTCCAAGTTTACTGGTTATGTTGTACAAAATATGCACCACACATCACTTAAGCAGACAAACAAAACAAAAAAAACACCAACAAACCAAGAAGCTCACTTCATTTTGGGTGGTCCAGCAGATACTTGAGTGGGCATTGGGGGATTTGCAGATGGTTGGTCTTGAGGTGCCGCTTCTGAGGAACAAAAGGAATTGTATACTTATTACAAATCATAAGAAGGATATTGAATTATGCAACTGTCTGCCTTTAAACATTTCTTATTATTTTGTAATCTCATACACATATATGGGACAGGCTATAATATATTAAATGTATCCATGAAAAAAGTGATGATATATTAATTATCATCATGAATTGTCAAAAGCTCTTCATTGTTGAAAGTTAATATGTGAATTTGTCAGTAAGAAAGCAGAGCAAATACTACATGCTGACTAAGGGAAACAATCAAACAAGACAATTAACTCCTTGATCTTATACAGCACAAAATCTTTCCCAATAAACTAAAACTGACCTTGAAACACAACAAGTGATGCTAAAATAATGCAATTAAAGTTAACACCAATACATCAAAAGTTTTCCTCAAAAGCAGGCACTATTCATGATAACAGCCCTTTATGAACAATTTCAGTCAAAAGACATTGCCAATCTACCTATCAAAAATTGAACAAAGAAGGAAATCTAAAAGTTTGTCGTGAGTTTTAGATGTTAGTCATACAAACGTCATTTTCCACACCGGCCATGAATATATAGCCAAATGGGAAAACAGTGGAGTTTCTATGAGGCTACAAAGATTATACTTACTGGCTAATTTAGCCTCACATTTCTGAATCCAGTCCTGCAAGCTACTGTCAGATTCTGCAACACATGGAGTAATACAAAGAAAAAAGTACTTGAATGAATTGAAGGCAATGATAATATATCTTATGATTCTGAAAAAAAGCACATAACCTGTGAGCTATTACTGAATCATAACTGAACATTTTGAATGATCATTGTCACTTTGCAGCCATTTGTCCTGGTAAAACAGATTATCCTATATCCCAGAAGTTCACATAAAAAAAAATCTGACTCAAACGCTACAGATCTTTACACCCCTTATTCCTGCATTTTTTAATTTTTTTTTTTCATCTTTAGACAGAATTTTGTCCACACTTAATGCTGTCCTGCTGATAAATCTTTAAATTATTAATTTTACTTAACTTCAATTATCTATCAAGTACTACACATCTGACAGTGTCAGAAAGAGGACCTTCCATGATTAAAATAAAACTAATTTTAGAGACAATCTATGAATTATTTCGAAGAAAACAGACATAACAAGTGAAAATAACTGAAAATAAAAGAGCACATTTCTTCCTAATCTTCTCGATGCAACATCTGGCAGTCTCTTTAAATTATGTAATTTTTACACTTTATTCTTTGTCTACTCCAATAAGTCAAGCTGTCTTCCGTAGCTTACAATCATCATGAACAGAGAAAAGAATGTTGACTAAATGACATGATCAATTAGACTAAGATTTCAGCCTATTTAACTTTTTTTAGACTTTTATCAGCTGGAACAAAAGTACTGAAAAAGACTGCAAATCACACTATATTTGTTGAAATCACTTTACAAAATTTTGGCCCATGTGACTTGAAAGTCTCATTTTTTGTTCATCACTATCATATCGACTTGAGCCAAAGTATCAGGTTGCTGGAATGTATGAGTAAAACAAACAACAAAAACATTTTGCACCATCCAGTGACAGTCAGATTTTCATGCAGTTCAGTGTAAAAAGGATCTCCATGTTTGCATATGTTGCTAGTTCTGAAAAATGTTAAGATGTATATCAGTAGTAACAAAAAATGAATTATCTTTACTTACCAAACTTTTTCTGACCCTCTTTAAAGACATCTAATGCTTTTTGTGTTTCATTCATCTGAAATAATGCTGATCTGTTGGGAAACAGAAAAATGCATATACTATAAATTTGATAATATTTTCACAAGTTTTCAGTTAATTCTGGAAGCTTGCAGGAAATTTTGGTTTGGCCCGGTGTCAAGGCTTATTAACCCAGTAAAAAACACAACTGGCTAAACTCATGCATTTTGCTTTCTATTGGATTACAGAATTATCAAATGTCCTGCCACTGAGAAATCATCATGAAGTTTCACAATTTTCAACTACCATTCAAGAATCAAGAAGGAAAAAAAGGAAAGAAGAAAAAAGGAAAACAATGGCAAAAAGAGAGACAGGAAAAAAAAAAAAAAAAGAAGGACAGCAGATGCAGTGGGTAATCTCACCCTTTTCTGACATAAGCCTTGAGGTTATTTTCATTCAATTGAAGTGCTTTATCACAATCAGCAGCTGCCTCTGGTCACACAAAATAAACAAAAAAGAAAGTTATTAGCAGAGGAAAATGTGATTATGATATAAAAAAACTGTAGAAAATGAGAAATATATTTGGCAGATATGTAACAACACAGATAAGAGATCAGTGAAATCTTAACCAGGAAAGAGTGTTACACAATACTCTGCTAAAATCTCAGCATAAAGAACTTTATTAATTGTAATTTATGTTGAGATTTATAATCACCCGGGACATACTTTTGATTCCCTCTTTTAACTCATTCCCTACGGTCGGCCAAACTGTGCAGCCAATAATCTTCCATGCTATGGTGATCGGCTGTACACTGCGGTCGACAGCATTAGACCACTAAAACCACAAACAATTCCAACCCAGCATTTCTAACAGCATAGAATAAGTTTGTTTCCAGTTCAAAAGAGTACCTTGATGTAAGTTTCTGAATTTAGGTGTCCACAAAGCATTACAGGAGGTGAATATGAAGTTCGATCATGTGTCAGTTGTATTCAATCATTGCCATGGCTTCAAAATGTAAATCTGATCATCCCCTTAGCATGACTTGCTGAAGAGATGGTATCTCAAATGCCAAATTCATGGATTTCTCTAAAACATGGAAGATTTTGATGAACATGTTGGGATCAATAATGAGTTTCAAGAGGCATGAGTGGGGTAAGAGGAGCAAAACAGGGTAGCTCTAGATCTTGATCGAGTGACAGTAATCAGGAGTCAGTTGACATAAATGAACTAGGCATCTCCGGTGAACAACAGACACAAGTAAAGCTAGATCTAGTTGTAGCTCTACTCGAACTTATACTTCAAGCCCTATGCCTAGAATCCAGGCTCAGCTCCAACAAGTGAATGGGAGAAAGAAAATGTTTCATTTTTTTTTTCAAGATCTCACGGATTATGATTTTGTCGGAGCTATCAGAGTGAAACTTTGTGTGCTCATTTCTAATTGAATTACTTCTATAAAATGATGTCTATGACGTAGCTATCTTTCATACTTTGGACTCATCTCAGGATGAGTTGGAAACGTTATCAAGTGAATTTTTCTTCTTCTTGTTTTTTACTTTTAACCTCATTTTTTTCAAAAATAACAACTTGCAGACACATCAAGTACACTTGTTCCCATTGTAATACAATTTGTACCTTCAATTTCCTTTCCACTGATGTATAACACTTTATGGTATGCCTAATTCTCTAGTCTGTGGCCCTCACTTTCTATCCTCATGATAAGTTTTCTCTGGGCAGTTTTTGGAATTGTGTCAGAACGTGGAAAAGGATCCCATAGGGAATGAGTTAATGTTCTCTATAAAGGGAAAGAAAATAATGCATTGATAATTCTGCTGTCAATAAAGAGGTTAAGATAACAGTTGAAGTTGAAATGTTCGACTATGCCAACTCAAAACTTTAAACAGTGAACAGAGCTCAAATTACCTCCTGATTTTCCCAGTTGTAAATATGCTTGTGCCCGATGACAGTAAACATCATCTCTCTTGTCATCCACAGCTAAGGCCTCGGTGTAAAGCTAGGGTAGAAGAAGAGCAAATGAAGACTCAACTTATGACCAACATGATAAAAAGTGTACACTTCGCCGGCTGTACGACAAAGTGGCAAACAGGTAACGACCCCTGTGCAACAAAAAGGTGAACCCCTAACTTCTTTGCATGACAGGGGGGTGAATCAATAAGATAATTTATTGACCAATTTGCCTGTTTATCATGCAGAGTAGGTAAGTATTCACCTTTTTTGTCATACCAAATAAGTTATTACCAATTGGTACCTTTTGTTTGTATAGCTGACAACTTGTTCACTTTTATTCAGTATTGTTATTAATGTTACAAGAACCCACTGCATTGAATATTTTGCTGAGAGATAAATCACAGGCATAAATTAAATGATAAATCCATAAAAAAAAACTGATGGCATACTGATGGTTTCAAACACAAAGCTAGATTAATTGTACATGACAAACTAATATTCAATTGAAAAATTATTTTTTTAAATATACAGTGAGACACATGAAAACAAGAATGTAATTTACCTCAACAGCTTTCTGGTAATCTTCACTAACATACAGTTCATTGGCTTGGCTGAAAGGTAAAAACAGAAAACACTGAGTGCATCTGACTCAATTTAAGATGTTAAGTCACTCACATTTTTATTTTCTAAATATAGACCATAGGCCTACTTAGAAACATTATTTACAGAATTAAGACTAGAAAGCAAATATCACAGATCCATGCTCATACACTTCATATAAGATGTGGCACCATGTAATCAGATCCTCATCAAACTGAAGTGATTGGAAAAATCACCTCTTTTTCAATATAGGGAATGAATTTTTTTTTACACATTTTGTTTTTCTTCACAGAACCATCAATCTAAAAAACAAAAATGCATTCCAGAGATACATTTTCTGAAATACATTGATTGAGTAAAAGCCCAAAATGTGTAAGTTTGTGCATGGTCTGAAGGATTTAAATATGGATTAACAGGTGATTGGCCATTCTCTCACTAAATTCAGCTGCAGCAACATGTCACACCCATCTCTTTAATTGCTCCTATCTCAACTCCTACTTAAGGATATACGAGTCACATAACACAATAGTGTTATGTTATTTTTTTACCACGGTTGTGGACAGCTGAGATTTGAGATAACCACCAATACAGGAGGTTGAAAAGCTTATAAAAACCATAATCCTACTTAAGGTAGAACAAAACATTGTTCACACACAGAAATGGAAATGAAGGTTATCACTGTGACAGTGATAGATGATTTAGATCTAAATCTAGATCTTATAACTCCACCATACATAGACTCAAAATTTGATGAGAGCCCAATTTCATCATGACTCATGTCGCATCTCATGTCATATGTTAAGTTAAAGCCTATAACATTCTGCTACAACTAAACCTGCCGCACTGGTACAAGAGTGCCAGATCTAGATCTAAATGACTCGACATTGACTATAAAGTGAAACAAATCTAGATCTAGTCTAGATATTTAGAGATCGTGAGGCAAATGGGAGTATCAATCAGATCAATGTTGCCCACTTCGACCACTGAAGTTTCTTCTCCTAGATCTAGATGAAAATGACAGGACATCCTGTTTTTTCTCGAAGTAAATTTCTATTATTTGTTCATATTAATTTGTGTGTTGAATCAGGCTAAGGAGCAGATATAGATTTAGATCTAGATCTGCGTGTGTGAAAACTCACTTGCAGAGTTCTGTAGCGGTCGCCATGTTCCTTGTCGGAATGTGCTAGAAAAGTATTTGGAGTGACCTCCCTTGTCGCCTCAATAACAACAGTGACAACAAGAGAAATTGCCCCTCAAGAGATGGTTTTGTTGTTGGATTCGTATGAACTGGAACCTAGATCTAAGTTCTTTGCATATAAAAATAAACGCAATTATTCTCTTAAGTGTGCTATATTCAGTCCGTAGATCCAGCCTTCATTAAAAGAGAGGACGAGCCCCAGATACACTAGAAGCCTACATGTAATCCTAACTTAAAATTATAATTTCGTTTTTCTGCAGTAGCCCCAATGTAATTTACAATTTACACACAGCACTCAATTGTTCATTAGCTGTGGAAACTAGCTAAAAGTTGGCTCAAGGAATCTGAGGATGATGATGACCAATGTACAAACTTAAAACTCTGTTCCCCTCAAGCGCTATTTGTTAAGCCCCAGTATGTCTATGGTTATGGTTATGCCATATTATGACATATTTTTGGGGGGGGGGGGCGAGAGGAGTTATCCGCATATTAGAGACGAATAATGCATCTGTCCAAAATACGTGTCTGGTAGTGAGCACTCTCGCAGTGGGTACTTATTTAGCTGCCTCACATTTTTTTTTTTTAAACATATATATATATATATTAAAAAAAGAAAACTTAAGACACCATAAAAACGTTAATCACGGTTTTTAAGTAAGTGCACATAATATTTCCCCATCGGTTATATCACAGTACCATCCATAAGCTAAGCCCTATTGGTAGGATTACATGACATATTTTAAGAAAGGGCTACACAAACCGCACCACTACAAATTAAAATAAATCATTAGGCTTACAGACAGCCAAATAATGAGGTATCATAGAAAAGAAATGTTATTCATTAGCAAATGTTTCAAAGAAATCTATACCCGGATTTCGTCAGATTAAAACACGAACTAGAGAACCATAAGCCTAAGGGGGACGCAGTGGCTCAATGGGTATGGCGTCTGCTTATGGAGCGGTCGGGATCGACTCGCGGGTTCTGCATCGG